>JAAAWM010011427.1:0-78588 GCA_036873465.1 Thinopyrum obtusiflorum | reverse complement strand
CACCACGCCTGTGTTCTGAGCTGTTTACGGCCGTCCGGGGTGGATGCCGATTTTTATTCTCTTGTCAGCAACTGTCCCGTGTTCTGAGCCGCTTTTCGGCCGTCTCGGGCAGCTGTTGAATTTCTTTCCGTAGCGGTGACCCTATGCTCTGAGCTGTTTTTCGGCCGTCTTAGGGAGCTGCTATTTTCTTCTTGTCAACACCGTCTCATGCTCTGAGCTGCTTTTCAGCCGTCTTGAGTCGGGGTTGAGTTACTCCAGTAAATGTCCCAGATCTGAGTTGTAAAGACCGATCTGGTGGCTACTGGTTTATTTGCCGGTTTTATCCAAGGGTTCAGACGGTCGGTACCCTACAGCTGCAACTGGTGAAGTAATAGGCCTGCCGGAATATTGCATCTGGTAGTACCCATGGTCACCCAAAAAAATTAAGAATACAGGAGGCCAAGCTCTTTCAGCTAAGGGTCCAGGTAAAGAAAACCATAATGAAGGAGCAAGATTGGCCATATGGGTATGATAATGGTTGCATGATCAACATGGTATAGAAGCCCAGAATAGTCTGGTTAAATACCGATCATCATGGGCACATACCCACGGGGTCTAATTCATTTGCAAGGACCCCATATCGAGACAACCTGCTCAGCCAGCTATGGATATTCAAGCCTGTCAAACTGGGCACTCAGAAGGACAAACAACAGTCTCGAAGCAAGTGTCTTCACACATGGGAAACAGATAAAGAATAACCTGCTGTGAACAAGATTCTGCTGCCAGGACCACGGCCAGTCAAGTCTATGGATAATATAGTACACCTTTATGCTGGCCACGACAGGCGACAGTTAAATCCTTAGTGCGAATGTCATACCCAAGACAGTGGGGATATCCAAGGAGATCCGGCAATCCGTGTAAAGAAATCGAACTCCGCCAGGAAAACGGTATGGATCACAGTACTGTTTTGAACCTGGAGGACATACAACCATTGGAACCCACACAACGCAATGAGTAAAAGATTTCATGTTCACCGAGAGGATCTGTTCACAACTCAATGGATGATTGCCCGTATTGGACTTCATCACAACCCGTCCATGAGGAACATCTCTCGGGCTTGAAAAAGGGCACGAAGCTCACTCAGGATAACTCATTGCACTCAGACAAGTTGGCAGACAAAAAAGGATTAAAATTGGAATAAATTATGAGGAAAGATCTGCCAGAATAAGGATCCAGTGCAATGAACCACAGGGCAGTCAGTCGGAGTAACCAGCGGGAGCATAGTACAAAGGCTAAAAGCAAACTCGAGTTAGAAATGGTTTCCTCAAGTGGGAGAGTATTTATGGGTAAACCCCTGAGCACCCAAATCTCGAGGACGAGATTTCTTCCCCCCCCCCCCCCCCCCCCCCCCCCCCCCCCCCCCCCCCCCCCCCCCCCCCCCCCCCCCCCCCCCCCCCCCCCCCCCCCCCCCCCCCCCCCCCCCCCCCCCCCCCCCCCCCCCCCCCCCCCCCCCCCCCCCCCCCCCCCCCCCCCCCCCCCCCCCCCCCCCCCCCCCCCCCCCCCCCCCCCCCCCCCCCCCCCCCCCCCCCCCCCCCCCCCCCCCCCCCCCCCCCCCCCCCCCCCCCCCCCCCCCCCCCCCCCCCCCCCCCCCCCCCCCCCCCCCCCCCCCCCCCCCCCCCCCCCCCCCCCCCCCCCCCCCCCCCCCCCCCCCCCCCCCCCCCCCCCCCCCCCCCCCCCCCCCCCCCCCCCCCCCCCCCCCCCCCCCCCCCCCCCCCCCCCCCCCCCCCCCCCCCCCCCCCCCCCCCCCCCCCCCCCCCCCCCCCCCCCCCCCCCCCCCCCCCCCCCCCCCCCCCCCCCCCCCCCCCCCCCCCCCCCCCCCCCCCCCCCCCCCCCCCCCCCCCCCCCCCCCCCCCCCCCCCCCCCCCCCCCCCCCCCCCCCCCCCCCCCCCCCCCCCCCCCCCCCCCCCCCCCCCCCCCCCCCCCCCCCCCCCCCCCCCCCCCCCCCCCCCCCCCCCCCCCCCCCCCCCCCCCCCCCCCCCCCCCCCCCCCCCCCCCCCCCCCCCCCCCCCCCCCCCCCCCCCCCCCCCCCCCCCCCCCCCCCCCCCCCCCCCCCCCCCCCCCCCCCCCCCCCCCCCCCCCCCCCCCCCCCCCCCCCCCCCCCCCCCCCCCCCCCCCCCCCCCCCCCCCCCCCCCCCCCCCCCCCCCCCCCCCCCCCCCCCCCCCCCCCCCCCCCCCCCCCCCCCCCCCCCCCCCCCCCCCCCCCCCCCCCCCCCCCCCCCCCCCCCCCCCCCCCCCCCCCCCCCCCCCCCCCCCCCCCCCCCCCCCCCCCCCCCCCCCCCCCCCCCCCCCCCCCCCCCCCCCCCCCCCCCCCCCCCCCCCCCCCCCCCCCCCCCCCCCCCCCCCCCCCCCCCCCCCCCCCCCCCCCCCCCCCCCCCCCCCCCCCCCCCCCCCCCCCCCCCCCCCCCCCCCCCCCCCCCCCCCCCCCCCCCCCCCCCCCCCCCCCCCCCCCCCCCCCCCCCCCCCCCCCCCCCCCCCCCCCCCCCCCCCCCCCCCCCCCCCCCCCCCCCCCCCCCCCCCCCCCCCCCCCCCCCCCCCCCCCCCCCCCCCCCCCCCCCATCGTCCCCGCCGTCCACGTATCCCCTCCAGAACCCTCGCGGTCGCCGGAGACAGCCGCCGCCGCTCGCTGCCAAGCTCGGCCACGGGCCGAACAGTGAGCTCCCGTCCCCTCCGTTGTCTTCGCGCCATTTATGGCGGCAGACCAGTCCCGTCGCTCCTGCGCGCTCTCGTCAACTTCAGCCGCGCCACGACGGCCAGCGAGACTGCCAGCGCAACGCGGACGCCGGCGTTTTCCCTGCGGCGGGATTCGGTGCTGGCATCGCCGCCCGCCTATAAATAGACCGTCCCGAGCCCCTCTGAGCACACCATCAGCCTCATCTCACTCCCAGACCCCTCCCTAGCCTCTTCCCCGAGCCTCTGGAGCTCCCGTTGCCCTCCATTGCCGCCATGGCCGCCTCTGGCCTCCTCCAAAATTTGTGACAACCGAGCCCTCCCCCTCTCTCCTGACCTCACCTGAGGACCGCCCGGATCCCGTAGCTCCTCCCCCACATCTCCATTCGTCGCTGGAACCTCCATAGCCTCGTCTTCATCTCCGGCCGACGACCTCCTCCGCCGGCGTCAGTGCTGCTGCTGCCTCGTCCCTCGTCGGCGGTCGTGACCTACCCCTTCGGATGCGGCTCTCCGTACTGAGTCCATCCGTAGGCGGAGCGCCGCGGGAGGTGGCCTACAGCGCCGGTGAGCCTCGCCGGAGCGCGTCGTTCCTCCCCTGCATCGGGCGCGAGCGGGAGGAAGAAGGCGTTGACCCCAGCCGGGAGGGCCCCAGCCCCGTGGACCCCACCTGTCGGCCTCCGACGCGTTGACCCGGCAGCCGACGTGGATAAGTGACGGGCCCCACCGCCCGTGGGACCCGCACGTCAGCGTCACGTGAGCTGGCCCCGCCTCTGCCTCCCCCCCCCCCCCCCCCCCCCCCCCCCCCCCCCCCCCCCCCCCCCCCCCCCCCCCCCCCCCCCCCCCCCCCCCCCCCCCCCCCCCCCCCCCCCCCCCCCCCCCCCCCCCCCCCCCCCCCCCCCCCCCCCCCCCCCCCCCCCCCCCCCCCCCCCCCCCCCCCCCCCCCCCCCCCCCCCCCCCCCCCCCCCCCCCCCCCCCCCCCCCCCCCCCCCCCCCCCCCCCCCCCCCCCCCCCCCCCCCCCCCCCCCCCCCCCCCCCCCCCCCCCCCCCCCCCCCCCCCCCCCCCCCCCCCCCCCCCCCCCCCCCCCCCCCCCCCCCCCCCCCCCCCCCCCCCCCCCCCCCCCCCCCCCCCCCCCCCCCCCCCCCCCCCCCCCCCCCCCCCCCCCCCCCCCCCCCCCCCCCCCCCCCCCCCCCCCCCCCCCCCCCCCCCCCCCCCCCCCCCCCCCCCCCCCCCCCCCCCCCCCCCCCCCCCCCCCCCCCCCCCCCCCCCCCCCCCCCCCCCCCCCCCCCCCCCCCCCCCCCCCCCCCCCCCCCCCCCCCCCCCCCCCCCCCCCCCCCCCCCCCCCCCCCCCCCCCCCCCCCCCCCCCCCCCCCCCCCCCCCCCCCCCCCCCCCCCCCCCCCCCCCCCCCCCCCCCCCCCCCCCCCCCCCCCCCCCCCCCCCCCCCCCCCCCCCCCCCCCCCCCCCCCCCCCCCCCCCCCCCCCCCCCCCCCCCCCCCCCCCCCCCCCCCCCCCCCCCCCCCCCCCCCCCCCCCCCCCCCCCCCCCCCCCCCCCCCCCCCCCCCCCCCCCCCCCCCCCCCCCCCCCCCCCCCCCCCCCCCCCCCCCCCCCCCCCCCCCCCCCCCCCCCCCCCCCCCCCCCCCCCCCCCCCCCCCCCCCCCCCCCCCCCCCCCCCCCCCCCCCCCCCCCCCCCCCCCCCCCCCCCCCCCCCCCCCCCCCCCCCCCCCCCCCCCCCCCCCCCCCCCCCCCCCCCCCCCCCCCCCCCCCCCCCCCCCCCCCCCCCCCCCCCCCCCCCCCCCCCCCCCCCCCCCCCCCCCCCCCCCCCCCCCCCCCCCCCCCCCCCCCCCCCCCCCCCCCCCCCCCCCCCCCCCCCCCCCCCCCCCCCCCCCCCCCCCCCCCCCCCCCCCCCCCCCCCCCCCCCCCCCCCCCCCCCCCCCCCCCCCCCCCCCCCCCCCCCCCCCCCCCCCCCCCCCCCCCCCCCCCCCCCCCCCCCCCCCCCCCCCCCCCCCCCCCCCCCCCCCCCCCCCCCCCCCCCCCCCCCCCCCCCCCCCCCCCCCCCCCCCCCCCCCCCCCCCCCCCCCCCCCCCCCCCCCCCCCCCCCCCCCCCCCCCCCCCCCCCCCCCCCCCCCCCCCCCCCCCCCCCCCCCCCCCCCCCCCCCCCCCCCCCCCCCCCCCCCCCCCCCCCCCCCCCCCCCCCCCCCCCCCCCCCCCCCCCCCCCCCCCCCCCCCCCCCCCCCCCCCCCCCCCCCCCCCCCCCCCCCCCCCCCCCCCCCCCCCCCCCCCCCCCCCCCCCCCCCCCCCCCCCCCCCCCCCCCCCCCCCCCCCCCCCCCCCCCCCCCCCCCCCCCCCCCCCCCCCCCCCCCCCCCCCCCCCCCCCCCCCCCCCCCCCCCCCCCCCCCCCCCCCCCCCCCCCCCCCCCCCCCCCCCCCCCCCCCCCCCCCCCCCCCCCCCCCCCCCCCCCCCCCCCCCCCCCCCCCCCCCCCCCCCCCCCCCCCCCCCCCCCCCCCCCCCCCCCCCCCCCCCCCCCCCCCCCCCCCCCCCCCCCCCCCCCCCCCCCCCCCCCCCCCCCCCCCCCCCCCCCCCCCCCCCCCCCCCCCCCCCCCCCCCCCCCCCCCCCCCCCCCCCCCCCCCCCCCCCCCCCCCCCCCCCCCCCCCCCCCCCCCCCCCCCCCCCCCCCCCCCCCCCCCCCCCCCCCCCCCCCCCCCCCCCCCCCCCCCCCCCCCCCCCCCCCCCCCCCCCCCCCCCCCCCCCCCCCCCCCCCCCCCCCCCCCCCCCCCCCCCCCCCCCCCCCCCCCCCCCCCCCCCCCCCCCCCCCCCCCCCCCCCCCCCCCCCCCCCCCCCCCCCCCCCCCCCCCCCCCCCCCCCCCCCCCCCCCCCCCCCCCCCCCCCCCCCCCCCCCCCCCCCCCCCCCCCCCCCCCCCCCCCCCCCCCCCCCCCCCCCCCCCCCCCCCCCCCCCCCCCCCCCCCCCCCCCCCCCCCCCCCCCCCCCCCCCCCCCCCCCCCCCCCCCCCCCCCCCCCCCCCCCCCCCCCCCCCCCCCCCCCCCCCCCCCCCCCCCCCCCCCCCCCCCCCCCCCCCCCCCCCCCCCCCCCCCCCCCCCCCCCCCCCCCCCCCCCCCCCCCCCCCCCCCCCCCCCCCCCCCCCCCCCCCCCCCCCCCCCCCCCCCCCCCCCCCCCCCCCCCCCCCCCCCCCCCCCCCCCCCCCCCCCCCCCCCCCCCCCCCCCCCCCCCCCCCCCCCCCCCCCCCCCCCCCCCCCCCCCCCCCCCCCCCCCCCCCCCCCCCCCCCCCCCCCCCCCCCCCCCCCCCCCCCCCCCCCCCCCCCCCCCCCCCCCCCCCCCCCCCCCCCCCCCCCCCCCCCCCCCCCCCCCCCCCCCCCCCCCCCCCCCCCCCCCCCCCCCCCCCCCCCCCCCCCCCCCCCCCCCCCCCCCCCCCCCCCCCCCCCCCCCCCCCCCCCCCCCCCAGCTGATTTGTTCTATGCCAACAGTGCCGTATTCCAGAGGACTTGTCCCTGGGACTGGAATACGGGGCGTTCCGGTTTCCTCTGAGCCGGGGTGCCACACAACTCTCCCCCGAACGTCACAGGCAACGTGATCTTTCCCTTAGGACGACTCCTGTCAGGGTTGATTCCTTGAAACGTGCCCGTGACCTTGAGCTCTTCCTCTGCTATCTGAAGTTTGGTGATGACCTTTGGGGAAATCAGATTCAACCCGGCCCCACCGTCAACCAACATCTTTGTGACTTTGAGGTTGTGGATCGTTGGTGAGACCAACAACGGCAAGCACCGTACCGCGATGGTGCGTTCAGAGTGGTCCTCTTCGTCAAAGATGATGGGTGTGCGTGACCACTTGAGCGGCTTCCGAGAATCTTCCGCTGGCTCCTCAACATTGACCTCATGCGCCCATTGTTTAAATTGGCGGTGAGAGGAGTGCAGAGATGCACCCCGTCAATGCACAGGGCGTTAGTGGCCTTCTAGAATTCCTGCTCCCTGGTTTCCTCTTCATCCCCTCCATCACTTTCATCATTGCAATCCTCCTTCTCTCGGCCCCTGGCGGGTTTTCCTTGGTTCCGAGGAGCCTTGCGGGGGCGATTTGCTTCACCGCCTCGGCCCTTCCCGCCGGCGCCTTTCTGACCTTTTTCCTTATCACGCTTCTCATACCCAGCCCTCTGCTTCTTGAGGAGCTGTTCAACTTGATGACTCTCCTGGAGATCATGGCCCTTGCTCTGATGTATCTTGCAGTACGGCCCATCACCTTTCCCAGCCTTCGCAGCAGCCGTAGCCTCCCGACAATCAGTACACGCAGCAACTTGCTTGCAAGGAGCTTCGGCCTTTGCCTTCTTGCCAGTACTGGGCATGCCCGATCCCTCAACGGTCATTACTGCCTTACCCTTGCGCTTCTTGTTGCACTTCTTTTTCTTCTTCTTCTGACTGGTGGCCTCTTCGTCATCCTCTGAGTTGATGTCGACGCCATCTTCTTCTCCAGGGAGTTTCCTCCCCTCCTGCACCCGAGCACACTTGTCCACCAAGGTGTAAAGCTCCTTCACAGTCTTGGGCAACCGAATGTTCATCTTGGAACGTATCTGACGGTTGCGCATGTTGGACTAGAACGCAACTATCACAACTGCCAGGTGGATATCTGGAATATTCCTGTGGACTCGGCTAAACCTCTGCATGTACTTTCGCAGAGACTCTCCTTCCTTCTGCGGGAGAAGCTGCAAATTACTGGGCCGCCCTGGTTCTTGGTGGCCGCCTGTGCAGGCGCCAACAAACTCATGGCACAGGTCAGCCCAGGTCGAGATGGAGTTCTCCGGCAGGTGCATCAGCCAAGACCTCACGTTTGGCTTGAGTGCCAAAGGGAAGTAGTTGGCAAAAACCTTCTCATCTCTTCCCCCGGCAGCTTGAACAGCGATGGTGTACATGCTCACCCCCCCCCCCCCCCCCCCCCCCCCCCCCCCCCCCCCCCCCCCCCCCCCCCCCCCCCCCCCCCCCCCCCCCCCCCCCCCCCCCCCCCCCCCCCCCCCCCCCCCCCCCCCCCCCCCCCCCCCCCCCCCCCCCCCCCCCCCCCCCCCCCCCCCCCCCCCCCCCCCCCCCCCCCCCCCCCCCCCCCCCCCCCCCCCCCCCCCCCCCCCCCCCCCCCCCCCCCCCCCCCCCCCCCCCCCCCCCCCCCCCCCCCCCCCCCCTGGTGACACGCGCGCCCTCCATCTGCCTGTCCTCCGGGGTTCGCCGTTGGCCTTGACGTGCTCGAGGATCGGACGAAGCCATCGAGACGTCATCAAACTCTTGGTCGCATGGCCCTCGCGCTGGTTGCCGCGGTGGGGATTCAACCGTGGGGGCGGCCCCTTCCACACGGCCAGTAGCGTGGGTTGCCGCCATCGTCTGGGGAGGCCGTGGCAGGCCTACTTTCTGTGAGCCACCAGCCTCGGCAAAGCCAATTAGGCTATGAATGGTGGCTCTCCACTCATCCATCTGATCAGCTGCTAGCGGAAATCTCAACAGTAGCTGGGCCCGCGCCATGGCCTCCGAAGCGGTACTTGGCATATGTGAGGATGATTTAGACTGCAGCGTCGCCCGGCTCCTGACGGTGCCAGCGGTGGCTGCGCTGGGCTCTCGCCGTCGGGAGCCAGTCGCTTGGATGGCGTGGTGACGAGGTGGTGGCGCATGTGGACCAATGACCCCGGTCGGAGCGTTGGCTGGGCCAGTTTGCTCTGGGGGCGGTGCATGTCCTGCGACCGCGCCCGCGGCAGGGGCGGCCGGAGGATTGTGATTCGCCTCAGGGCGATCGTCACCGCCGTGGTTATGCCCCTCGACTAGGCAGGGAGGGACAGAGGGAATAATCTCTCTACCCGTACCTCGCCGAGCATGTTCGCTGGGATGTTGTTGATGCTGTTCTTCTCCGGTGCCTCCCGCTCCTGCTTCGGCCGTGGGGCAGGTGGTGACAACGCCACCTGTGTGGACCACGCCTCCTGCAGCGTCCGCATCCTCATGCGTCCCCGCATTCCCCGCGGCATGGGCGGTCGTGGGCAGCGGGGCCTTCGAGGTGGACGGGTGAGCTGCGGCACCGGACTTCTTCTTGGGCGCCATAGTTGACAGAGCCGTTGATGATTAAGATGGAGATGAAGATGACGCGCTGCTTGCGCTCTCGGGTTCGCGCAACTGACCCCCCTACACTACTAGAAAAAGGACTGTTAGTGGCGCACCTATTTTTGCCATTAATGGCGCACTATAGGTGCGCCACTATTACCATGCCACTAGTAACAAATACTAATGGCGCACCTCAGGTGCGCCATTAGTATTGCAGGTAACAGTGGCGCACCTTGTAGTGCGCTATTACTATTGCTACAGGTGCGCCACTGGTAACTTTTTTTTTGAATTTTTTTGATTTTTTTTGAATTTTGAAGGCGGGAAAATAGTAGTGGCGCACCGTCTAACCCCCACCGTGCGCCATTGCTATTTTTGAATTTTGAATCTGGATCTGGATCTAGATCTGGCTCATTTTTTTGGCCTGTTTTTTTGCTCGTTTTTTTGCTTGAATTTTTTTCAAATTTCGTTCTCGACCTGGATCTGGTACGTTCTTTGTGCCGGGGGAGCTCCACATGTGGCCGGAAGTAGAGGAGGAGGGAGGAGAGACCGTGAGGAGGAGAGGAGGGAGGAGAGTCCGTGAGGATCAGGAGAGGAGGGAGGAGGAGGACCGTGAGCAGGAGAGGAAGGAGGAGCACCGTGAGGAGGAGAGGAGGGAGGAGGTCGCCGGAGGAGGAGCACCATGAGGAGGAGAGGATGGAGGAGGAGGTCGCCGGAGGAGGAGCACCGTGAGGAGGAGGAGGTCACCGGAGAGGAGGAGATGGAGTGGTGGAGAGGAGGAGAAGAATGAAGGGGTAAGTGGCTGGCCGACCCTTTTAAACTTCTGTCCCAACTTAGTAGTGGCGCACCGTGCACTGGTGCGCCATTGCTATTTTTTTGAATTGCGAAGGCGGGAAAATAGTAGTGGCGCACTATTCACTGATGCGCCATTGCTAATTTTTTTATTTTTTTTTATTTTTTTGAATTGTGAAGGCGGGAAAATAGTAGTGGCGCATTATTCATAAGGTGCGCCATTGCTAACTTGTTTTTTATTTTTGTATTTTTTTGAATTTTGAAGGCGGGAAAATAGCAGTGGCGCACCATGCACTAGTGCACCATTGCTAATTTATTTATTTTTTTGCATTTTTTTCGAATTTTTTTGCCTCCAGATCTTAAAAGCATTGTAACTTTTTTCTGTTAGGTTTTTGAGGATTCTAGAAAATCGGGCATAGCCCGTCAAATTCGGATGTAACTTTTCGAGTAGATGATTTTTCATATAAAAAACTTTTTCATCGGAGATCGTATGCAAAAGTTACGGCCATTTTACCGGAACACGGCGGCCTTTTGCAAAAAAATTCAAAATTCATGTTTGTTAATTTTCCTAACAACTAGAACACATAACACATGGGCATCTATTTTTTTGAATTTTGTTTGAATCTTTTATCATTTTCTTTTATTTTTTTAAAAACCTAAAAGGCGATCCACGGCCCCCCCCCGGGGGGGGAGGGTGTTTGTGTGTGTGAGACGTTAGTAATGGCGCATCCTCCCTGGTGCGCCATTGCTAACCCAGGCACACCCCCACCAGACATAGCAATGGCGCACTGCTCATGTGGTGCGCCATTAGTAAAAACATAGCAATGGCGCACCACCATCATGGTGCGCCACTAGTAGAGATATTGGGGATAAGCCTTTTTCTAGTAGTGCTACCTTGCGTGCCAAGGATGTCATGGGAAACCACGACCACCTATGGGGCCATGGGCCCCTTTTGGTTCGGTGGGTGGATGGGCACGTTGCACAAAGAGCGAAGAAGCGTAACACAGCACGACAGAGATCACACGGGCAGTTTTACCTAGGTTCGAGCCGCCGTGAGGCATAAAACCCTACTCATGCTTTGGTGGATTGATGGTGGATAATGGTGGAGGACACGGTGCTCTCGCCCGGGAGGGTTGCCTCAGGGCGAGAGTGGCTACGCGCGTATGAATATGCGAGGGTCCGAATCCTTTCTACGGTTGCCATGGGCCTCCTTTTATAGATGAAGGGGTCACCACTGTGGCAAGTCAGTCTTTACATACTGATTAGATAGCAAATAGTGCTATCATACCTAACTATGTAGGCGGACAGAGCACATTAAATGCACCGCTCAGTGTCACATCACAGCATGCCCGGCAGGCCCTGCCGGGCTGTTTTCCCAGCTTTGTGCCTGCTTGTTTGACATGTCTCAGGACGGGTGTCATATGGAGGTGTTTTCTGTAGGAAGTGGCTGCCATGTGGCAGGAAGCAGCCACTTAGTCACTTAGGGGCTTGACATCGCACTGATCAATGACTTGCCTCGCTGTGAGGTGGTGTGGTGGAGTGGTTTGTCACCGCAAGCCCCGGCAGGCCTACTGGGATGATCTGGTGCCAGTGCAACAAACCCTGGGTCTGTTGCCCAGACTGTGCACACACACGAGGATAAGATTGAAGCACCAACCCAAGTCAGAATACAAGCGACCAAGGGATTCAAAGGACCAATGTGCAGATCAGAGGGACCAAGATCAAACCAGAGAAGCAGGATACCATCAAGAGAAGGGCCTCCTTTGCTAGGCAGGCGAGCTCGGCAAGGGGCGAGGCTACCCCTGGAAGAAGACATCCAAGACGTCCCGGCAGGGCCTGCCGGGACACACGGAGGCAAAACCACCTCACAAACTAACCCACCACGACCCACGTCCTCAATCAGTGTGGTGTCAAGCCGCGAAGTGATTAAGTGGTAGCCATTCGCCACATGGCAACCTCTTCCTACAAGAAATACCTATAGATGACACCCGTCCTGTGACGTGTCAAGCGAGCAGGCATGGAGCTGGCAAGATAGCTCGACAAGCCTTGCCGGGCAACCAACGATGTGACGTTGAGCGGAGCATTTAATGCGCCTTGTCAGCCAGCAGAGTTTGGTACGATAGCACTATTTGCTATCTTATCAGTGCATAATGACTACTTTGCCATTGTGGTAACCCCTTGATCTATAAAAGGAGGCCCATGGCAAAGATAGAAAGGGTTAGAAAGTTGGATAAATCACACCCCCATACGCGTGTACCCACTATCGTCCTGAGGCAACCCTTGCCGGGCAAGGGTACTACGCTCCACTTCCACCTTTCCACCATCAATCCACCAAAGCAGGAGTAGGGTTTTACGCCTCGCAGCGGCCCAAACCTGGGTAAAAATGCCTGTGTCATCTCTGCCATGCTACCACACATTCGTCTGCTCTTTGTGCAATGCGACGCCCCCTGCCGAACCAGCAAGGGGCCTTCTGGTCCCATAGGTGGCCACGGTTTCCTGCGACATCTTTGGTGCACGAGGTAGGGGGATCGCTTGTGTGAACCTGAAGACGTGAGCAGCGCGTCACCTTCATCACCATCTTCATCTTCGACGATGCCATTGACCATGGCGCCCAAGAAGAAACCCGGTTCTTCATCTCATCCATCCACCTCGAACCCTCCGCCACCCACGGCCTCCAACACCGCGGGGGGTGCAGAAACACGCGAGGATGCGGATGCTGCTGGGGATGTGGTCAGAGAAGGCGGCACCGTCACCACTTCGCCCGCGGCCGACGCAGGAGGAGGAGACATCGAGGGAGAGAAGCATCAGCAACACCCCGATGGCCACGTTCCACAAGATCCGGTGAAGGGGTTACTCCATTTGCGCCCCTTTCACCCACCGACGGGCACATCCATAGCAACGGCGCTCGGACCGGGGCGAACCGCCGCCCTCTGACCGCTCCCACCACGGGCGCGATTGCAGCGCGTGCACCTCCCCCGGGACGGGTCGACCAAGCCGCTGCGCCGGAAGGAGCCACTGGCACTCGAGCACCTACGCCGCACCACCCTGCCATCCAGGTGGTCGCCCCGCAGCAGCGGGGGCGCAGTGCTGCCGCCGCTGGCACTGTCAGGAGCCGAGCGATGGCGCGATCGACTTCCTCATCACCCATGCCAAGCATAGGTTTGTAGGCCATGGCGTGGGCTCAGCTGCTGCTGAGGTTTCCACTAGAGGCCGAGCATATGGACGAATGGAGAACCATCCAAAGTCTACTCGGTTTCACCGAGGCTGGGGTTCACGGCAAGCTAGCCCGCCACGGCCTCCCCAAGCGACAGCAACGGCTCGTGCTGCTGACCGTATGGAAGGAGCCATCCCCACGGTGCAGTCCCCGCCACGGTAGCCAGCGTGAGCGCAATGGAATCAAGACCCTGACGACGTCTCGATGGCCTCTTCTGACCCTCGAGCACGTCCAAGCCAACGACGAACCCCGGAGGATAGGCGAAGGGGAGACACGCGCGTCATCGTCGAGCAACGCCGCGACGACCTCCGCCGGACCGACGGGTGCGATGGCCCCGACGTTGACGAGGACGTGCTCGGTATTGGCGGGTGCCTACCTTTCGAGGTTGGCTGCCCTGCCTTTACTCGAGAACTGCGGCAAGTCCGTTGGCCGTCCGTTCGCATGTTCAAGCCAAAGATACCTGAGAAGTACGATGGGAGGCTGAACAGGGCATAGTTCCTGAGCATCTACACCATCACCGTTAAGGCTGTCGGGGGAAGAGATGAGAAGGTGTTCGCCAACTACTTACCTTTGGCCCTCAAGTCCAATGTGAGGTCCTGGCTGATGCACCTGCCGAAGAACTCCATTTCGTCATGGGCAGACCTGTGCCATGAGTTCAACGGCGCCTTCACCGGTGGCCACCAGGAGCTGGGCCGACCCAGCGACTTGCAGCTTCTCCAACAAAAGGAAGGAGAAACCCTCCGTAAGTATTTTATAGAGATTCTGCAAAGTTCATAGAAATATCCCAAATATCCATCCAGCAGCCATGATAGCCGCCTTCCTGTCCAATGTGCGCAACCGCCGGATTCGTTCCAAGATGAACGTGCGGTTGCCCAAGACTGTGAAGGAGCTCTACACATTGGTGGACAAGTGTGCTCGGATGGAGGAAGGAAGAAATTTGCTCGGAGAGGAAGATTGCACCAATATTGATTCAGGGGATGATGATGAATCAACCAGTCAGAAGAAGAGCAAGAAGCGCAGTAAGAAGTGGAGGGATAAGACCGTGATGACGGTCGAAGGATCTGGCACACCTAGTACTGGCAAGAAGGCCAAAGCTGAGGCCCCCAGCAAGGAAGCTGCTATGTGCGTTAACTGCCGGGAACCGCTGCTACCGAGAAAGCCGAGAAAGGTGATGGGCCGTATTGCAAGATTCATCGGACCAAGGGCCACGACCTTTAAGAGTGTTATCAGGTTGAGCAGCTTGTCAAAAGACAGAGAGCAGAGTATGAGAAACGTGACAAGGAAAAGGGTCAAAATGTTGCTGGCAGTAAGGGCCAAGGTGGTGAAGCAAATCGCCCCAGAAAACCCTTTTGGAACCAAGGAAAGCCTGCCAGAGGTCGAGAGAAGGAAGCCTCTGATGATGAGAGTGATGAAGGGGATGAAGAGGAAACCAGTGAGCAAGAGTTTCAGAAGGCCACCGACACCCTGTGCATTGATAGGGGTGCATCTCTGCACACCTCTCACCGCCAACTCAAGCGGTGGGCACGAGAAGTCAATGCCGTGGAGCCAGCGCCCGAGGCCCGAAAGCCGATCAAATGGTCCCGTACGCCCATCATCTTTGACGAGGAGGATCATCCTTGCCGTACCACTGCAGTAGGGTGTTTGCCATTGTTTGTCTCCCCAACAATTTGCAACCTCAAGGTCACAAAGATGTTGGTGGACGGCAGGGCCGGGTTGAATCTGATTTCCCCAGCAGTTATTAGCAAGCTTCAGATAGCGGAGGAAGAGCTAGAGGTTACCGACACGTTTCAAGGAGTTAATTGCGGCAGGACCCATCCTAAGGGAAAGATCACGTTGCCGGTAACGTTTGGGGGAGAACTGAACTACCGGACTGAGAGGATTGTGTTTGATGTGGTCGATCTCCCCCTGCCATACAATGGGATTCTTGGACGCCCGGCCTTGGATAAATTCATGGTGGCATCCCACTATGCCTACAACACCTTGAAGATGCTTGGGCCACCAGGAGTCATCACCATCCCATCAGATGAGAAGGATGCAATCATTTGTGTGGACAAGATGTACCGGGACGCAGTCGCAGCAGAGGCAGCGGCAGCAGCATCTCCCCCAAGGAAAGCAAAGGGAAAAAGAGGGATTGTAGGGACTCCAGCAAAGAGTCCGAGAAGCATGCCCCCACTGAGTGCACGGCCCCCGTTGACGACGTGTCGGAGTGTTCCAAAAGCAAGAGATCAAAGGTCACTGCGCCCCAAGTGAAGAATGTTCTAGCAGGGCTGGCTGGCGTTGATGGTACTTTCACTATCAGCGCCATCCTCGATGACAAATAGGAAAGCGCGCTCATTGCCTTCCTGCGAGCGAATATCAATGTGTTTCCCTGGGAACCATCTGATATCCCCGGTGTTCCCAGGGAGGTAATCGAGCACCACCTTGCTGTGTGCCCACATGCCCGACCTGTTAAGCCTAAAGTCCGGAAGCAGGCCTTGGTGAGGCAGCACTTCATTGCGGAAGAGATCAAGAGACTTGAGGCAGCTGGATTGGTCAGTGGAGTACTGCATCCCACGTGGTTGGCAAATCCAGTGGTAGTCCGGAAGGCTAACGGGAAGTGGAGGCTTTGCATAGATTTCACAGATCTCAACAAGGCTTGCCTGAAGGAACCATTTCCCTTGCCACGTATCGATCAAATTGTAGATTCCACTTCAGGTTGTGATTTGCTCTCCTTTCTGGATGCATATTTTGGGTATCACCAGATCTTTATGTCCAGGGAAGATGAAGAGAAGACGTCGTTCATCACTCATGGTGTATGTACTACGTTGTTGTCCGCATGCCATTCGGATTAAGAGTGCCGGGTCCACTTTTGCAAGGGCAGTCCAAATTGGTTTTGAGCCACAGCTGCATAGAAACATAGAAGCCTATATGGATGATATTGTTGTCAAGAACAAGGATAGGGCCACCCTTATTCAAGATTTAGAGGAGACATTTGCTAATCTGTGCAAGATCAATTTGAAGCTCAACCCGGAGAAGTGTGTATTTGGTGTTCCCTCCAGCAAGTTGCTTGGGTTCTTTGTGTCCCATCGCGGGATCAAAGCCAACCGCGACAAGATCAAAGCTATCGAGCAGATCCAAGCACCAAGGAAAGTAATGGATGTGAGATGTCTGACAGGATGTGTTGCCGCGCTAAGCAGATTCATCTCCACGTTTGCCGAGCGCGCCCTGTTGTTCTTCAAAATTTTGAAGAAGGCAGGGCCCATGGAGTGGACCCCGAAAGCACACGCAGCTTTGCAAGAGTTGAAGGCTTACTTGTCCTCCGTGCCTACCTTGGTTGCTCCTAAACCCCAGGAGCCGTTGCTGCTGTACTTAGCGGCAACCAACCAAGTGGTCAGTGCAGCTTTGGTAGCAAAGCGAGAAGTGGATGAGGCAGAGAGTGAGGAGAGACCGGCAGGGTCAGGGAAGAATAAGGACATCAATGAGCACGACAACGAGAACAACCCCAATGATGCGGCAAGCAAGAAAGTGGTGCAACGCCCAGTGTACTTCGTCAGCTCCTTGTTACAAGGGGCTAGATTGAGGTACTCTAGCGTGCAAAAGTTGATTTTTGGTCTCATCATGGCCTCAAGGAAACTGCACCACTACTTCCAAGCCCATGAGATCACGGTTGTCACTCTTTCCTGTTGCAAAGGATACTCCGAAACCCTGAGGCTACCAGCAGAATAGTGGAGTGGGCTTTGGAGTTATACAGTTTTGGTTTGAAGTTTGAAAGCACATCAACTATTCAGAGCAGGGCATTGGCAGAGTTTATTTCAAAATGGATGCCAACCCCTAACGAGGAAGTGACGGAGACAGTTATCCCCGACAAGGAGTTGCCCCAAGAATCGATTATGTATTTTGATGGTGCTTTTTCCCTGCAAGGTGCAAGAGCTAGTGTGCTTCTTGTCGCCCCCTCCGGGGAGCACTTGAATTACGTCGTCCAAATGCATTTTGCACGGGAAGGAGCGACCAACAATACAACAGAGTATGAAGGGCTCCTTGCCGGGCTCAGAATTGCAGCTGAATTGGGAATTATGAAGCTGATCATTCAAGGAGATTCACAGCTTGTGGTGAGACAAGTCAACAAGGATTACCAAATTCCATTGATGGAGGCATACATCGAGGAAGTGAGGAGATTGGAGGAGCGCTTTGATGGATTGCAAACAGAGCACGTACCCCGTGCGGAAAACAGCATAGCTGATCATCTGTCAAAGTGCGCTACACAGAAGCTTCCTATGGAACCAGTAACTTTTGTTCTCCATCCCACTCAGCCCTCCGTATCCCCAGCAATAATGGTCCAGAAAAGGGGAAAGTTGGACTCCGGTAAGCCTCTCCTGGTAGAGCCGTCCGCTCCTAGCAGAGACCCTGCTGGAAACAACTCCTCACAGTCTGCCGGACCACACCCTCCAGCCGGGCACATGGACCCCGCGAATGAGGCATGTGCTCCCGTAGCAGAGGAGGTGCCGCTAGACCTCGTTGTCGAGCCCCAGGCTCCAACTTGGGCAAGGAACATTGTCCACTTTCTCCAAACCGAAGAGCTTCCCGACAACCAAGATGAAGCTGAAAAAGTAGCCCGGAGGGCCAGTATGTACCAGTATGTCGATGACACTCTATACTGAAGGAGGGCCAACGGTGTGAAATTGAAGTGCGTCAGCCAGGAAGAAGGAAAGGAACTGCTGGCTGAAATACACAAAGGCATGTGCGGCTCCCACATTGGATCAAGGGCATTAGTTGGGAAAGCATTCTGGCAAGGATTCTATTGGCCCACAGCCCTCCAAGATGCGGTCGAGCTAGTCAACAAATGTGAAGCCTGCTAGGTCCATTCCAAGAAAACCCACCTGCCTGCCCAAGCTCTTCAAACAATCCCTCTATCATGGCCATTTTCGGTCTGGTGGATCGATATCCTCGGCTCGGGGGCTTTGAATTCTTGTTCGTTGCTATCGACAAGTTTACAAAGTGGCCGGAAGTGACTGCTGTGAGAAAGGTGATTGCTCAGTCAGCTATTAAGCTGTTGAAAGAACTGGTGTGTCGTTTTGGAGTTTCGGCAAGGATCATTACCGACAACGACACCCAGTTCACAAGCCGCGCCTTCATGCAATATGTTCATGCGCTCGGATGCAAGATCTCATTTGCCTCTGTGGCACACCCCCAGAGCAATGGGCAAGCTGAGAGGGCAAACGCTGAAGTGCTGCGTGGACTCAAGACGAGAACCTTTGATACGCTGTAGAAGCACAGCAGGCGGTGGATCGAGGCGCTGCCGGTAGTTCTCTGGTCCCTCAGAATGACACCAAACCGAGCTACCAGGCTGACTCCCTTCTCCCTGATCTATGGGACAGAAGCAGTTATCCGCACGGAACTCATTTACAGGTCATCTCGAGGATAACCGTCTCCGGGCTGCTATGCGTGCTGCATGCTATCAGCAGGCCCTACATCGCTATCATAGTCGCAGGGTTCATGCCCGGTGTTTTGAGGAAGGTGACCTTGTCCTTAGGCGCGTTCAGTCCACCAAGGGTACAAACAAGTTGTCACCGAAGTGGGAAGGCCCTTACCGGGTAGTACGAGTCACCAGAACTGGCGTAGTCCATCTGGAGACCAGAGATGGCACTCAGTTGCAAAACTCATGGAATATTGAGCATCTCGGCAAGTTCTACCCGTAAGGCGGGCCCGGTAGCCACCCATTTGTACAGGCGTTGCCTCAGGTACATGTAACCCCTTGTACAAAGCCAGGGCGATGACCCCGTGCAAGAGAAAATAAAGAAGCGCTGTGGGGGGCCCCCACCAAGATTGCATGCATGCATGAGCATTCCTAGATCACTGCATAAGCATTTCATGAGCATTTGCATATGCATATAGATTGGATCGCATCCTGCATTCATTCTCATCTGCATGAAGCTGCAGGTTCCTGCTGTGAGCTTGGTTTTGACACGGAGTTGAGAAGATTACCCGGCACTGCGATCCCTGGTGAGCCAAATAGATAAGTTCTACCTCCTGTCTGTTAGTGTTCTGTAAGCTATAACTTGTGCATAAGAAAACCTCTCCACTCTTTTGAGACTTAGGTTCTCCCGTCCCTGAGTCAAATGTTGCTTCGGTTAGGGTGATCGCAGTGGCCTTTGGTAAAAACAAGTTGGCGAGGGGGCTGGTCCCTTTATTTGTTGCCCGGTAGACATACTTCTCCGGCAGGCGAAAAGGGTGCCGGTAGGATAGCCTGCCGGGGAAAACTTGTTTATTTACACTAAACCGGTATCTCACATCTGCATGGGCATACACATGCACGGGTTCCCGGCAAGGTTCATCTTTTTCATTAGTATGCTGATACAAGTACAAGCATTACAGAACACAAGCACGGACTCGAGAGATTACATTATTTGAAAAAAAATTTGGCAAGTGCCGACAGGTTTAAGATTGAATAAAGATAAGTGCCCCGTGATGCCCTTTCTTGTCACTCTCCTCCTAGGCACGACCGTCGAAGGCGAGGAGGTCAAAAGGAGCGCCTGCGCAGGAGCCCGGCCCACCCCCTCGGGCTCCAGGAGAGGTAGCCTGATGGGAGCGGGAGCATCAGGGAACGCGTCGATGGAGAGCACGGCGGAGGCGACCCGTCGACCACCGCCACCAGGGCCAGCAGGATGCCGCAGGGCTAACAGATCTGCAGCCCGAGAGGAAGCCTGTCGGGGCCCAGCTAGAAGACTGCTGGAGGAGCCCGGGAGCACTATACCCGCCTCTGCATCCAACTCCCCGACAAATTGCACTGCCGGAAGGAGATGCGGATGCAGATGATGGTGTTGCCGCCTGATGAAGATGGTGCGGGCGATGATCAGCCAGAGTCAGAGTCATCGCTCTCCCGCTCGCTGCCGTCATTATCGCTATCACTGTCCTCCTCGTCGCTTCCACTCAAGGAGGAGCTTTCGTCGTCGGTCGAGCTCTCAGCGCACCACCCTAAGCGCCCTCCCGAGTGCCCGAAGATCTGTACGTAGCGCAGGCCGCTCTCCATTAATTTGAACTGGAGAACGTGCCCCTTCGAGAAGCCATGGGCGTGGGCTAAAGTCTTCTAGCCACGGTGGAGGTACATGACATGAGGGGCAGGGAAGTCGAGATCAACCCACATGTCGCCGTTCCCATAGCCCCTCATGTGCAACCTCAGAGCGCGCAGTTGTTCGAGCTCCATCTCCCGCGCAAAGGGAATCGGAAGGCGAAGATGACCACACAAGGGCTTGTACAGCCTGATGATGAACTCCCGAGGTTGGTCCCCAACGTGGCCTTCCATCGGGGGAGGAGCCGCCGATGGGGGCGCAGCCAAGGCGCCGCCCCACCCTCCTCCTCCTTGAGCACCGTGGCGACCTCGACCTTGCCCCCTTCCTCATCCCCTCACAGCGGGTTCCACCACCACGGGATCCGGAGGAGGAGGGATGCACTGTCGAGTAGAAGACCTCGTTGCCGCCGCCGGGACACCACCACGCCCTAGCCCTCTCACCATGGCTAGAAGGGAAGGGTTGTAGAGAAGAAGAGGAAGAAGTGTGTGCAGAGAGGCACTGCCCGTACTCCTTTTTATAGGGGGACGAGGCAGGGGGCTGGCCCCTCACACAGGAAATGGCTGCCCCGCTCCTACAATGCAGCCCCACTGCACCCTCTGCAGCTTTGGGAATCAAGGTCGTCCCTCTACTCTAAGCATCAACGCTCGGTTTTCGGCCATGGCACTCCTCCCCGTGCCCTTCGCATCCACCACCTACCACGCCCAATGCATGCAGAACACGTGGTACGGGCATGCAAAACGGGAGGCAAGTGGGATGGTGTCTTTCTGCCCCGTGATCGTGGAGCGAGGAGAACCCGCAGGCCATTATCAAAGTTCTTCCACAGCATTGCGCATGACGCGCATAGAAATCGGAAACTGACTCAAACTCAAGGCTAATGAAGAAACAAAGAAGACCTCAAGAGACCAGCCTCTTCAGCAACCCTGCCTGTGCACTTATTAGGCCCTACCCCGACGACGCTCGGCAGCGCGTTCAGGGCAGGCCCGGGGGCTTCTGTCGGTGCAACAAACCCTAGGTCTGTTGCCCAGACTGTGCACAGGCACGGGCACAAGAGTGAAGCACCGACCCAAGTCAGAAAACAATGGACCAAGGGATTCAAAGGACCAACGTGCAGATCATAGGGACCAAGATCAAACCAAAGAAGCAAGATACCATCAAGAGAAGGGCCTCCTTTGCCGAGCAGGCGAGACCACCCCCAGAAGAAGACGTCCAAGACGTCCCGGCAGGGCCTGCCGGGATACACGGAGGCAAAACTAGCTCACCAACTACCCCGCCATGACCCACCTCGTCAATCAGTGTGGTGTCAAGCCGCAAAGTGATTAAGTAGCAGCCATTCACCATATGGCAGTCTCTTCCTACAGGAAATACCTACAAATGACACCCGTCCTGCGACGTGTCAATCGAGCAGGCGTGGAGCTGGCAAGATAGCCCGACAAGCCTTGCCGGGCAACCAACAATGTGACGTTGAGCGGTGCATTTAATGCGCCCTGTCAGCCCGCAGAGTTAGGTATGATAGCACTGTTTGCTATCTTAACAGTGCATAACGACTACTTTGCCATTGTGGTAACCCCTTGATCTATAAAAGGAGGCCCATGGCAATGATAGAAAGGGTTAGAAGGTTGGATAACTCACACCTCCATACGCGCGTAGCCACTATCTTCCTGAGGCAACCCTTGCTGGGCAAGTGTACTATGCTCCACTACCACCTTTCCACCATCAATCCACCAAAGCAGGAGTAGGGTTTTATGCCTCGCGGCGGCCCTAACCTGGGTAAAAATGCCTGTGTGATCTCTGCCGTGCTATCACACGTTCGTCTGCTCTTTGTGCAACGTGACGCCCCCTGCCGAACCAGCAAGGGGCCTTCTGGTCCCATAGGAGGCCGCGGTTTCTCGCGACATCTGGAGGCTTGCCTCGGGGGTAACCCCAACCCCGCCAGGCCGCCTGCCCGACAAGGGAGGTTATCCCCTTAGTGACATCTTGTCTCTCTGGCTTGACTTGGTCTTCTCGACCAGCTCTCTGATTCTTCAAAGAGCTGATCCCTTCATGCTTGGTTTGATATTGGGTGCTGGAAACTTGTCGTTAGGCATGTGCACAGTCTGGGCAACGAACCCAGGGTTTGTTGCACCGACACCTATTTGTCTTCAATACTCCAAAAAACTGAGGGGGAACTTGATGCACTTACAAAAACCAGTCAAGGCAAGGAAGATCAACATCTGGATAGAACAAAATCTGTAATTTATTATTTTTCATGTTTCCTAGAACTAGCATTGTGTGACTCATATTTATTAGACTGGCATTTGTACATATTTTACTATGATAATGAAAATATTGTAGAACAAATGTTCTTTGGTTTTAGCTAAAAAAGAGACACCGAAGCCATGTAAATTGGACAGATGCTTCAAGAGAAGGCATAAGTTCATGCGATTTAGAGAAGAGTAACCTAAAGCCCCATTAGCGAAAGCAGCGCATACCAGATCCCATGCCACTTTACATTGCCTGTCTGTAGTAGTTTCCTGCCCAGACCAGAAGAGTGCCCAACATTGCTTATCAATCTCCAGAAGCATGCCAGCCGACAGTAAAAGCGCATTCATGGCATAGATAGGCAGAGCCTGGACAGAAGTGCGGAAAAAGGATTGCCCAACCCACCAAGGAAAACATTAGGCCATGCTAGCTAGCAAGCCGATGATCCACCTTATAGATGGTGAAGAAGAAACCAGGCAGGTTTAACTTCGAAGTGGATAGATTTAGGAGAAGTTTTAGTTGGCAAAGTTGGTCGCATCAGCCGGGAGAACAATTAGAATGTCATCTGCAAATTGAAGAACCAGGCAAGGAGCGTAATGTCTAGGGGGTGAGAGAGCAGGCCAGAGTTGGAAGCTTGATTGATCATGCCTTGAAGAACATCGGCAACAATAATGAAAAGATATGGCAAAAGTAAGTCCCCTTGGTGTAGCCCCTTCCGGCAAGTAAATAAAGGCCCTGGTTTGCAAAATTGCAAAGGACTTTGAAGTGTTTAGGATGTTGATCCAGCGCTACCAAAGCAACGAGAAACCCTTGGCGTGCATAATGGCGGCGAGGGCATCCCAATAGATGGAATCAAAAGCCTTGTGGAAATCCAGATTTTGGACAATGGTAGGAGACCTCTGTTTGAAGTAGGTTTGCACTAAATCGGCAGCTAGGAGTAAATTCTCCACAATACCTCACCCCCTCATGAACCACGTTTGAGCATGATGGATCAGATCAGGCATGAGGCTGAGAGCATGATTTGCTAGGCACTTGGACGCAATTTTAAGCGCGCAATTCTGAAGAGAAACTGGCCTAAAGTTTTCCGGTTTGTTAGCACCCAGCTTCCTAGGGAGTAGCATAATGAATGCCCTATTAATACATCGAAGATCCGTAGTTCTAGCATGGAAATCCTAAAGAAGACTGAGAAGGTCATCCTTAACCAGGTCCCAGATAGCTTTAAACAAACTGGTCCAAAACCATATGGGCCCAGGCTAGCATTATCATTCATGCCCAAGGGGGACAACTTGATTTCATCTATCGTGAAAGGTTTGATAATATCCATGGTGTTGTATGAGGAGACGGAAGAGGTAGACAGAAGACTAACCAGATCGAACATCAACCATCAATAATTTCTCATTAACATATTTGGATGGACATGTATTATACCTCGAAGGGAAACATAGTCGTGGACGTAACGACAACATCGACGATGAGCTGCATGTACTATTTATCTCAAACATGATCTTTCACATTCAATTCCTGGAACATGAGTTCAAACTCTTAAATGAGTGAAAAGCACAATATGCAGACAAAAATATAGTAGTTCTCATAACAAGAGTATGTGTGTGTGTTTGGTTTTGAGCCAAAGCTGGCCTTGCCAAAATGTTGGCATCCCATAAGTTTTGGCTGTTGTTTGGAAGGACACCATGTTGGAAATATGCCCTAGAGGAAATAATATTGTATTATTATATTTCCATGTTCATAATTAAGAGTTTATATTTCATGTGATAATTGCTACGATCTAGGAATATGCGATACAATGCAAGACTCATATGCACATGTGGAATGATAAACGATAAAGAATAGGTTCCTAGTCTTGCCTCTAAAACTAGCTCAAGTGTTGTTAGTGATCATGTTTTCCAAATCTTAGGATATCATTAAGTGTAATGGTAGTCCTAAACCAACATTGAGAGTATGGCGTTAGAAGAACGATCATATTGAATTGACCCAATCTTGTTTGTTATACTTTGAGATAATATCATCTGAAACCAATTGTTATATCATGGAGTGATAGTATGTGTTTTTAGTTTCTCAGACCATAAGAGTATCATAGTCACTTCCTACCGTATGGTGTACTTTGGGGTTGCTCAAATGTCATCTGTACCTAGGTGATCATAGCGACAACTTACGGGTTCATCGGAAAGTTTGACACGGGACTAAATAGCTCGAGAGTGGGATTTGCTCCTCCGACGATGGAGAGATATTCTTAGGGCCCTCTCAGTGTGAAGGCATCCATTATTTTCTGGACATACACAGGTGACTACATCACGGGGATGCCGGAACACTTCAACGAGAAAGAAGAACAAAACCGACAACGAGATCAACGTTATAGTGAGCATGTGCATGACTCAGGAGGATACAGATGCACCTTGAGATTTGGACAGTATCGTGAAGCAAAGGGAACATCACATGATAACCAAATTTCCACTCGAATGTCATTTGTGTAATCATAGGGATCGATATGGACGTCCACGGTTCTGCAATCGGTCATTAGACGAGGAGGTTTCATACATGTCTATGTTTTACCAAACCTACAGGGTCACAATCTTAAGGTAATCACAATCTGCTGAGTGTTAGAAGTATGAGAGTATTGTGGATTTATTTCTAGAATTGTTTCATTAATATTCAAAAAAACTTTGAGGGGAACCAGAAGCGTTTCGGAGTCACCATAAGGGTTTCAGAGTTTATCGGGTTATATCAGGTATTACCAATAAATAATATATAGGTGGAAAATGTTTCCAAATGTGTTAAATTAATAATAAAAGGCTCTAGTAATTGTTAGGAGGCTTTGATGTGTAATTTGGGATCAACGGACCTTAAAATGCCAAACGGTGGAAGGAGTATTGGGCCACAAGGGCCCAATAGGGAGGCTCCCCCTTTCCTCATGGTAAGGTAGGAAGAAGGGCGAATTGGAGGGGGAAGTATTGGGCCACAAGGGCCAAATAGGGAGGCTCCCCCTTTCCTCATGGTAAGGTAGGAAGAAGGGCGAATTGGAGGGGGTTTCCCCCTCCTTGGCCAGTGCAAGGGGGAAGGGAAACCTTCCCCCCTTGTGTCACCCCTCTGCTCTACTCCCAACCTATATATACTAGAGGTGTTGGCACTTTTTCAATACATGTTTTGGAGCCTCCTCTAGTTTCTCTAGTTTTCTAGTTCTATATGATCCTAGTTGATCAATTAGAGCTTGACCTCGATCCTCTAATCCCCATAATTAGAAGCCAAGTGTGGTTATAATATCCTCCCTCTAATTCTCCAGCGATGATTAGCCCTGGATGGTGAAGCACTGCCGGATCATGAAGACCGCACACTTGCAACCAAGTAGTGAGGCCGGGCTTTCCATCTTCCGTTTGAGGGATCATTGGAGGGCAGTTCACGGGTGTCATCAACGGTTCGAGATATTCCAAGTACGATCTACGTCGACACGTTCTTCTTCTGTTGCAATTCGGCGACGGTAACAATCGTGATCCCAACTCTTAATGCATCTTCATATTGACCTTGGGTGGGCATAGGTGCGAAATTGGGTGTGCATAGGTGTGAATTCTTTTTCTACCTTGTTTCCCAATGGTGGTATCAGAGCAGTTTTATGAGTAGTTGCAGGTTGCGACCTAGATCACATGTGGATGTGAGGGTTTGATGTTGTTGCTAATGCTTCCCTAAAGTGTTGCTTTGGTTCAATTCATTGGCGGCATGGTGAGGCTTTGTACAAAGTTCTAGCAATCGCTCGGCTCTGGCTATCGACGATCTTCTAACAGTCCTCTGGGCCTCATCATAGTCAATACATAAGAGGGTGCTAAAGATGGATAATCTTCTAGGGGTTCATGCGTATTTGAGGAGTTTAATGTGGGGCTAGAGATTTTTAATTAAGTCTCTTCCCTCACACACCCCGAAACTTAATCTAGCATCAAGAAATATCGCATATGGTGTGGGTGTAGGTAGCTAGTATTATTTGTCAAAACTGGTTAAGCGTGTAACTGATTAAAGGACATCTAACTGGGTTTTGCAGAGTATGCATATGATGTGTCATAGCCTTCGTCATGATAATGAGTTTATGTATGAGATGGTTATATGTTGTAATGTTAAGTGGACTACAATTCATGTCATGATGGTTGGAGCCATGAGATTGCCATGTTAACATAAATATCATAGATATAGCCTACAGGGTTAAATGTGACGATGGCAAACGTACACGGAGGACCCCGACGTGGTGAAGGTGTACTAGGTGCGGGGTGAGGAGCTATAATTTCATGCGACGACAGAATTTCTGAATTTGGTGCCGCGACAATGTTTTCTGAAACAGGCGCCACGACAACATTTTCTAAAATTGCCTCCACTTAAGTGATTTTGAAATGGTTGACACGGCAACAAAATATTGGCTGTCACGATGCTTTAGCTGAAGATTGAAGATGGCCATGAAGGATTCCCGGGGCCTAGGGCTATACCATATTTTTATGAATTGCCTGAGATGTTTATCCCTTTGTTGTTCACATCCTTTGATTGCATTGTAGTCAATTATTAGGGTGATCTCTCATAGTAAATATCAACTTAAAAGGAGCTCTTCCTAGTGTTGCAACCATCTATAGCATGTGTCCTTTCGAAGTATTATGTCCTACCATGAGTACAAACAAGAAGTGAAGTGTAAGGTGGGTGCGGTAAGAGCTCACAAAAGAAACACTCGGTTGTCTTGAAGTCTTGGCAGAAAGGTTCTATGTTCGGAGGGCAAAGCATCGAAAGATGAACAAGAGTCATATGATGATATGATCGGCAAAAAATTGCCTATCGGTTGAAATTCACATCATATGAGATGCTACCATCCATGGGTGTGAATGCGATCAGGATCTTGAATCACTCACTTTCAATTTGAGAGATGTTGATTTGAGTGGGAGTGCACTTCATATTAAAATTTGTTTAAACACTATTGCAACATTAGTTATGAACAATGTCTATGCGTAGTTTGCATTATACGTGTATAATTATGGCTTGCGATTCCACCTTTGTTATTGAAATTGATTAAGCTGTTATATATCTGGTAGAATCTTTATGCTTGAGAAGATCATCCTTTAAAAGTGCCAAGAAGGATTTTGTCTTACTGGATGCTTACAATACTCTCTTGCTAATGCTATGGATGACAAGACTCACGTTTTTCAATCCAAAACGCTAGAATTGCATTTACGGTCTTCTTGCTTCCAAGAAACCCAAACTTTGAAATGTTTGAGATAGTTATGTGATATTCTTGGAACTAAAAATTGTTTTCAAAAACAAACAAAGGTCAAAAGATATGTGATATCTAAAGAAGTGTTTTGTTTGCAAGTTCTAGTGAAGTATTCAACTATGTTTAAGACTAAAATGTGTAAGATCTGGTAGAACGCTGGTCATGAGTTGATGGTAAGACACTTAAAGAGAAAAATAACAAAACTAAAGGATGTAATTAAACTTACATGCATAGGGAAGTTTGGGGTTGATGCCACTCTTAAAAGTCAAATGCTTCTTCTATGAGTAGGAGTAATATTGGAAATAAAACTATAAGAAGTAAAAAGGCAAAAAGAAAAGAAGACTGGAATGTCCAGCTCAGGTATGAATGCCATACAAGTTAAAAGATGTAGAGAAAGTTGGTCAAGTGTAGTTCTTGGGAATTATGATCAAATTGTTGATCATTAATATTTGGTATTGTGGTTAAAAGATGATCACAAGGATATTGACTCAATTCCATATTGTTGTGAATCGTTGCAAGACACTACAATGGCCTAAATGACCAAAATGAGGTTACAATATATGAAGGAAAGTTTGTAAAGTTACAGTACTTCCCATCAGCATATTACCTCTGTGTTTATTGTTAAAATTTATTTTAGAGTTCTGTACACTCTAGCCCGTTGCATAAGAGTTGCAAGAGAACTATAGTTGTTCGATGTTATGAACAAAAGGCCATACTCTTATTCTGAATAGGATGTACGTTATGAATTTTGATGATAAAATCGAACATCCATAACACTGACGCTAAAAGTCGTAAGACTAAAAGAATACCACATATGTGTGGCATTACATTTATTCACATTGGAGAAACCGACATGGCGAAATTCCATAGTGATGGATTTTGAAGTCATCTGATTATGAATCATTTGATACTTGCAACTTTCATCCAATTTAAGGCCATGAAGAACAAGCAAGAAAATAATTTGAAATATGCATATTTGATGTGTATAGTCCAATAAGTTTTGTTGCAAGCAGTGGATTTATCTAGCCTCAAGGATGAATCAAGTAGATATTTATTTACTGAGACATAAATATTGATCCTTTGAAATGTTTCAAAAGGTTTTCCATGATGAAGTAGATCTTATTGTAATAAGAAAATTAAGTTTCTTCAATTAGATGGAGGAAATGAACATTTGAGTTACATGTTTAGCGCATCTCCGATGAGCTTTGAAAAGAATTTGTATAGCTTGCACTTCCCAGAACATCACTAAGAGTAGAATGTTTTGAGTCGATGTAATCGAACTATTCATGACATGGTGAGACCAAAGATGACATTAATCAATTTACCAATATAATTGTATTATGATGCTCTAAAGATTGTGGATATTACACTGAAAAGAGCGCCATCAAATATGTTGAAGTAACATCTTATAAGATAAGTGCTACTTTGTAACTTATCCCAAACAGTTGGGTATTCCTATATCACTATGCCGAGGCAAAGTGTTTTGCCATAGAGTGCGGAAATATTTGAAGAAAATGTTTTCTGCAAAATACTAAGTGGGAGGACTCGGGCTGGGCATTCGGTTCCCCCGAACAATTCAGTCGGTCCTTTGGTGTATTTAAGATTTTGGTTTTGTCAAAATACTGACCGATCGGTCAATAGAAAATTAGCTAATCAATGATTCTCTGTACCTAAATTTTGGTTCAGTTGTTGGTTCTGCCGAATAGTATCGAGATATACTCCGGAATTGCTACCTTTTACCTGTACTAGTTGCAGCAATCGCTACTTTATTCTGAATGTACGGTGTGTGCAGCTCTGCATACTAGCTAGCTACTAAAGGTTAGTCTCCATGGCTACTCCGTCTGATTCTTCCGGGCGAAACTTTATTACTATGTACAATTAGCCGTCTCAGCTCACTAGGTATTAGGTAAAGTACTCCATGTAGCAACAAATTTAAATACATAGGTAGTACTACTCCTACAGTACTTCTCTTTTTTTACAGAAAATTTATAGCGGGCGCGGTTCACTGGATCAGGTTTACCTCTTCCCGGTGCGGCTGTGGGGCTCGTGCACTTGGCAAATAGTGGATAGAAAATAGATTCCATGTTCACATATAGAACACTTGAGTAGTAACAGGCGCGCAGGTCGGACCTCTGTGTTTACTCAGTTTTCGGTCCGCCTGGGTACCCGAGGGATAAATCTGAATTCACCGAACTAAGTTCGGTTTTGAACATATACACTGAAGTACTCGGTTTTGGCGTATTCGGCTTCGGTGCTGGTTAGTTTAGTTCGGGACATCAGTTTTTGGGTTATATGCCCAGCCTGAGGGAGGACAGTGCAAATCAATGAGAACAGAATCTTCATGATCAGGTCAAAGAAAAGTAACACTAGAAGTGGTTCTAAAATTTCTTACCATGACTGATACGGAAACCTCTACATAATATATGGAGACTTTGGTCGAATATGCAGCTAAACTATATAGGTTGGAAAATTTGTACATGCCTTTAGGGTGTGCTGTCGAAATATTGTTGAACAAACAATGGACCTATAATTCACTTAGAAGCGTTGATGGGCCCTTACTCTGGAAATTGGCTATATGTCAAAATAATGCGAGATAGTACCCATACACACAATTCAAGTTTAGAACTTGATGAACCCTCTAAAAGACTTGGAGTCTAAAGAATAGTAATGGATCTATAAACTAACAAAGATGAAAATGTTTTATAATGCTTGACTTGTTGCAAATAGTTTATGAGAAGATCAAGGAGTTGAATATGGCGAGATTGTCTCATCATAGCAATACTTAAATTCAGTTCAGGTTAAACTAGCAATTACTAAATATTTCAATTATGAGATATAATAGCACTACTAGGGAAAACCTTATACACAGAATCTTAGTAGCAGCGCAGCACAAAAAGAGGCGCTACTGCTAATTAGCAGTAGCGATGCTAGGAAAAGCACGCTGCTGATGAAAATTTAGCAGTAGCGCGTGATGGATAAACCGCGCTGCTACAAAAATGTACCGACAGTACCCAACAACCTAAGTTTACCAGCAGCGCGGTGGCATGATGCGTGCTACTGCTAAAGCAATAGTAGCAGCGCGCTTTTTAGTCACGTCGCTGCTGCTAATTTTGAAATTGTCCACACGGTTGGCCCGTTTAGCAGTAGCGCGTGTGAGGAAAGCGCGCTGCTGCTACACCCTTAGCAGTAGCGCGCTTTTCGACCCGCGCTAGTGCTAAGGCGCAGTACCCCACCACCATTCCCCACCCGTCCTCCCCTCCCCCATCTCCTCTCCTCCCTTTCCCCTACCTCCCACATCCTCCTGCTCTCACTCTTCTTCTTCCTCAAGACTTCTCCCCCCATATTGTTGTGATACTGAATGAGCTTGAGATGTACTTCCCGCCCGCGTTCTTTGACGTGATGGTGCATCTGTGTGTCCATATTGTGGACGACATAATAGACCTGGGGCCGTCATTTCTGCACAACATGATGCCGTTTGAGAGGATGAATGGGATCATCAAAGGATTCGTTCGTAACATGTCCCGTCTGGATGGAAGCATCGTCCAGGGCTATCTGACACAAGAGTGCATCTCTTTCTGCGAGAATTTTGTATATGGCGCAGACCTGCAGCCGCCTGGTGTTAGTGTTGGTTTGCCCGTTAACAAGCATGATGGGAGGCTCGAAGGAGAAGGTCACTCCAACGGTCGCAGGGAACTGCACGTGGCATACTCAGATCGACGCAGCGACTTTGACAGAGCAAACTTGGTAGTGCTACAACACCTAGACGAGGTAGATCCTTTCGTGGCCCTGCACAAAGAAATTATCGCAAAGAAGTATCGTGACCGGGGGGTATGCAGGACGGACGCCGAAGTTACTAGAGAGCACAACTCCACTTTCCTGCATTGGTTCAAAGAGCATATTATTGCTAATCCCCCGGAGGAGGGCTCTAAGGACGGATTGCTCATATACGCCTTAGCACATGGCCCCTCGCCCAACCTCGTAACCTATCAGGCATACGATATCAATGGATACACGTTCTACACGGAGGCCAAAGATATGGACAGTGATGATCATAACTCAGGGGTGACGATAGAATGCATGACCGGCAGCGACAACGGCGCAACTGAAAGATTTTACGGAAGGGTCGAGGAGATCTGGGAGCTTGACTACGCTGGACTACACAACACGACGATGTTCCGTGTCAGATGGGCGAAGAATGTCAAAAGAGAAAACCGGAATTTCACTACCATGACTATACCCGACGCCAAGAGTGCTACCGTGAACGCTATCGCAAAAAACGAGCCATGGGTACACGCTAAGCACGTGACACAACGCTTCTTCATAACCGACCCATGCAATCCCAGCCGTGTTGTCGTGAGGAGAGGCAAAAGGAACATCATTGGAATGGATGGAGTCGCCAACGAGGAAGACTACGATCAGTACGGCAACCCAATGAGGGAAGATGACGATGATGATGAAGTATATGTCAAAAGAAGAATCAATACTACATTGCCTAAGAAAAATTGTACTCCATGGAAAAGGCAAAGTCACAATGAGGGGCTTAATTATTCTTCAACGAACAAGAAGGGAAAGAAGCTGACTAAAAAACGAAAACGTCAACGCTGAGGAACCGTATGTTATCGGTCAAATGATGCAATATATATATATATATGTTCCTATTTTGTATACACACTTAGCCATTATTATGCATGGGTCCAATGATGTAATATATATGTTCCTATTTTGTATACATATTTAACCGTCAAATGATGCAATATATATCGCCTTCCCTTCGTTCACTGCTCTCGGAAAAAAAAGTGAGAGAAAATAAAGGAAAAGAAAAAGGGAAACTGGTTATAGCAGTAGCGCTTTACTGAAAAAGAGCTACAGCTAGTCAAGGTAGCAGTAGCGGTTTCCGTATAAAACCACTATAGCTGCCTGTAATAGTAGTAGCGCGTTTGCTCTAAACGCGCTACTGCTACGTCCACTTAACCCAAAATCCTCACTCTCTCTACTTCATCCCGCCTCTTTTCCCCCCAAATCCCCACTCTCTCTTCCCCGTCGCACCGCCGGGGCCCTGCCCTCGCCGCGCCCCGGCGCTCGCCCCCGACCCCGGCACTCGCCCCCGACCCCGGCCTCGGTTCCGACACAGGCGCTCGCCCGACCCCGGCACTCGCCCCCGACCCCGACGCGCCACGCCTCCCTCTGCTTCCTCCCCTCCCAACCTCGGCCATCGTCGGGCCTGCCTCCTCGCCCCTGCACCCTCTATAAACCCCCCAGCGCTCCTCCTCTCTCTGCTAGCTAGGGTTCTTCGGTTAATTTACTAATTTACTTAGGTTTTAGTTAGGGCAGTAGGTTAATTAGGTTATCTATTTAGTTATGAATTTAGCTAGGTTTTAAAATAGGACAGAAATTTAGGGTTAAGCAATTGTAGTTAAAAGAAAAGGCAGCATTTAAGCAATTGTCCAAATCAACATCCCTTGTTAAAGCAAATTTAGGTAGGCTGAATTTAGGTAGGCTGAATTTATATGCAAATTTGAAATGGACATGTGATATGTGGACATGTCATGTTTTGGACATGTCATGTTTGGAATTTGGACATGTCATTTGGACATGTGATGTTTTGGACATGTCATATTTGGAAAATGATGATTATGTGCAGGGTAAATGATCCGAGTGGCCTATGTTATGCCGGAATGTTGATTCATTTCCGTTCCGGTGAATTTCAGGCGCTCGATATGTCCATTTTTTAGAAAAGGTCATGCCGAAATTTTCCGTGAATTTTGGCATGATTTGTGCTAGATAGTAGGCATATCGAGTGCTGGGAGTTGCTGCGAAACGACATTCCGGCAAACATAGATTTCTTTTTTATGTCATTTTTCATTTTTTTTCATACTTTTACAATTAAATGAGGAGACTTAATCATAGGAAACATGTCGAACAACGAAGAAACTGGGCCTTCTGACCAAGATGCAGACGAGATGGATTATGAGGGTGAACAAGAGTACCTCGACTATTTGACTGCTAAGCAAGGTTTGCAGGTCGGCCTCGATGATGGTACTGACGCCGACATCGACACCGACGGCGCCGGCACCGATGGTGGTGCCGAGACCGGCGGGGAAGGTACCGGCGGGGAAGATACCGGCGGGGAAGGTACCGGCGCCGATGCCGCTACCGAAAATCACAAGCCGAAGAAGCAGAGGATACGAAAACCTAACAAACTAGGGATTGGATGAGTAGTGATCACAAAGATGGCACCTGGCAAGTTTGAGCCATTAGAGCCAGAAGAACCTCGCAAGTGCTATGGGAACCAAGTAGGATGCATCCTACGGGAATGCGCGAGCATCAACGACGATGACTTAAGGAGTAAAGAACATTTGACGCAGTTGCTCCTGACGAAGTTGCACAAGAGATTCAAGTTCCCCGACCGGGATGATAACATAGAACAACCGTGGGATGATCCGAAGATGAAAAAGATTAACAATCACGCCATGGGCATGTTCAGCAATGATTTGGCCTCCTGGAAAGGGAGGGTGAAACGAGCTATTGAGGCTGAGGAACCCCTGTCCAAGATTCTGGAGGAAAATCTGACACTTACGGAAGAGGAGTTCAAAAAGTTCAAGGACACTTGCACTACCGAGGCAGCCAAGGCTAAGGCTGCGAAATTCAAGAGCCTTCAGCAAAGGAACACGGGGAAGCATCACCTCGGAAGCCGTGGCTACCTCGGTAAAAGGCCCATATGGGATAAGGAGGACGCGGAACATGAAGCCGCGGGTCTCCCAGACCCCTTCGTGAAATTCACCAATCCCTTGGAGCGTGACTTCATCAGGGCCCGCTACAAGTGGGACAAGGAAAAGAAGGTTTTTTACATGGACCAGATCACGAGGAAATTGATTAGACTACTGGTAATTACTCTTTTACCACCTTACATTTAGCTCCATATCTAGTCGACTACACATTCCTAAACGGTTCACGCTCCTTCTGCAGGAGAAGCAACACCAGCTTGCAGCCGAAAGCCCTACTTCTCCGATGAGGCCCAAGTGGGACACCCCTCTCAACCGGGCCTTGAACGAACTTAAGGGACTCCCTTTGGGCCAGCGGCCGCAATATGGTCGTGTGCACGGCGCTGGAGACGGCGCCACATGGAAGGTGTTTTACAACGAGGGCCCGGAGGCCAAGAAGCAGAAAAAGAACTTTAGTCAGGCGGACATCGACGTGAAGGTGAAGCTTGCGGTTGAGAAAAAAAGCAGCTAAGGACGCAAAAAAAATAGCCAAGGAGAAAAATGAGTTGCTACAGCAGGCAGTCAATGCAGCTGTAACTGCCTGCAGAAATGATTTCACTACTAACTTGGTTCCAGCTATCATCAACTGGACGAAGGAAAATCCAGACAAGACGGTACATGATTTCTCGTTGCCCAGTTTTGTTGGGAGCAACTCCATGAACAACAACACCACCGCACCATCACTTGCTTACGCAACCGGGCCTCCTCTCGCAGCCGCTCCCGCTCATAGCAGCCCGTCCTCAGTCTCTGGCGCGCTAGGTGGGCCTTCGTCTTTGGCTGAGCTCGATGCCGTCACGGTAATTACATGTCGCACCAACATATATATATATAGAATATTCCATTTTCGTTGCCTTTCGGATTTTTTACGCCATAGACATATGTGTTTGCAGGCTGACGAAACCCCGTGCACCGTACTCTACTTGATCAAAGGCCAGAAGGTGGACGTGGGAAAGGGGGTGATAACGAAGCCCTTGGATCTCACGTTCCACAACCAGCCGATCCCCGCTGGGCACTTCAGGGTTAGCTTGTCCAGTGTGAAATCGGGGCACGAGGATTTGCCTCCTCCAGTACAGCATGTGGGAGAGGACGACGAGACCCCGCCACGGATTGGAAGCTGCAAGGGTTGGGTGCTGCTATGGCTGAAGAATCTTATTCGTCTGGAGCCGGCCGAGAGCACACCAATAACCCCACATCAACAAGCATGTGCGGAGACCACCACCCCGCCTACGCAATTACCAGCTCCTATAGTGCCGGGTGAGAGCAGCGGACGACATGATGAAGGGGGTGCAATAGTATTGGCTGATGTAATCGGTCCTGTAGAACAGAGAATGGATGATGAGATGGAGGTCGACCCTATGGGTTTCCTCAATACAAACGCGTATGACTGTGACATAGATATGATGAGTCAACCATATGATGAATCGGGCTATCAGCATGCTAATGAGGATATGGATGATATGCCCGGGCAGGAAGGTCATAGCAGGGATTGCAAAAAGTCTCTCTTCATGAAATCCTCACAGGACATGCCTAAAGATGCCGCCTCAACACAGGCTCAACTAGCCGGGCGCGAGGGTCGTACAGTACTTAGCCCGGGAACACTGGGGCAGGGGTTAAGGAAGGGTCTGGAAGTGTGCCCAAGAAAAAGGAGAGGAAGAGATCGGGGAAGATAGCTACCTCCAAACAAGCCAGAGCACATAGCAGCCAGACGATGGATTCTGAAGAGCGTGTACCCATGAAAGGTGCGGCCATGTTCCATCTCATGGGCGAGCCGATGCTACCGCCGAAACCGCTGGAGGCACTATCAGGGGATCTCAGGAGACTACACGACCATGTGCTGTCGACTGAGAAAAGCCTACTAGCCTCAAAGGATCCAAGATATCCGACATACGCGGCTCGTGTGCCTGAGGGGAAGTGCTACGTCGACACACGGCCCACAGAGGTGTTCTTCCTGCGGTTTGACCATATCTTTGAGATGTTTCTGACAAGGCGGCTCGATTTTACAATTGTCCGCCTTTTTACGCTACATATGAGCTCCGTCATGAAGAGAGAAGAAGTCTCGCAAATCTGTGTGGCGGATCCGTACTACATGCACGAGTCTTTCTTGAGTCTCGGCGACTTTGAGTGTGAAACTGCTAGGGACTACCTCCAAAACTTCATGGTACAGAATAAGGACCAGGAAATTGTCCTCCTGCCTTATCATACAAAGTAAGTCAGTTCCGGACAACCCTTTCGTACATTTCAATCATTCCTTCTCGCTCATATGGATAATAATTTGAGGTGTCTTTTCCCCGCAGCAACGGGCGCGCCGTCCTTATCGTTCTTTACCCGCGAGTCTCCCACGCCGTGTATTTCGACCCTTCCAGAGACTATGAGAAAAAGGACTACACCCACATAATGAATATTCTAGATGATGCTCTCCAAGGCTTCAGCATTAGAGGTGGCCACATGCAGATCAAGAAACAAAGGAACAAGAAGATGGGTTTCGCGCATAAAACTAACTTCTGCTGCATCCATGTCCCAAAACCAAGCAAGAAGGATGGATTCTACATCGTCCATCTCATGATTGAGTTTAGCACGGATCACCAAAAGCTTCGCATGACAAGCAGAAATGATGATCATATCCACAAGTGGCTATAATCTCATGGAGAAGCGGATTATAAACTTAGAGATGACTTCTTTCGCATCCAAAGGGACATTGCGACGATCATCATGAAAGAAGTCATCGATGAGAAGGGGATCTTCCACCACGGCCCTATATCACGAGCTGACGTCTGAACTCGCATAGGCATGCAATGTCTAGACCTCACGTCGTTAAAGAAGCTAGGGTCCATCCTCGATGATACGAAAGGATGGAACTTCTAGTGATTTACGATGCCGATTTGTATGTATGTGTCGGTTGAACTTGTATACTTTCTGTAGCGATGAAACATTGTGATGTCCACGGTCCCTGCCGAACTTGCGTAACGCTACTTTGTTAGTTTGCGTATGATGACCTGCATACCTCTAGTTAATTAGTTTGCGTACTGTATGTTGCATCTAGTTGCTAACCCTTTCTTTTTCGTGTTGCTCTAGTATATTTTGTTGCATATGATTGTACATCCTCTTGATGAAGATGCATCTCTAATAGGTACCTGAAGGGAAGGTTCCGGGAGTGTATGACGAGTGGCATGAGTGTTAGGCGCAAGTGCAGGGGGTCTCAGGCGCCAGCCATAAAGGCTTCAAAAGCAGACAAGAAGCACAAGCTAGTTACTTGAGGTTCAGGCGAGCGCGAGAGAGGACTCATGACCGCCGCCTCATGTACTGCATAGTTCCACTATCACTCATAGTGATAGCACTTCTCGCGTATATCATTGTTTAGATGGATGACGTTGTAGTTGCAAGTATTCGAGACTTGCATGTATCGCTATTTTTGAGATGATGACGAGATACCACTTTGTGTTGGATGATGATTATGATGAGACTATTTGTATGTATATTCTATGATTACATTTGTGGTCTCACAGCGATTTGTATATGTATGATGATGACATTTGTATGTGCTAAAGATTCTTGTATAAAGCCTGTTCAAATACAAAACAAATATGCAGAAAAAAAAATCAAAAACTACTAAAATTAGCAGTAGCGAGTGGAGGAAAGTTAGCAGCAGTGTGACTATAGCAGTAGCGCGTACGGCCAAAGTGCACTAGAGCTATTAGCAGTAGCGAGCTTCCACGCAGCACGCTGCTGCTACACTTGTATAGCAGTAGCGCGGGCGCACACGCGCTGCTGCTATGGGTTAGCTGTAGCGCCCTATTAGTAGCGCCGGTGCCCGCGCCACTGGTAGGCCAAAAACCCGCGCTGCTGCTAGGCTTTTCCCTAGTAGTGTAGATGGAAATCAAAATGATTCCCATGAGATGGAAATAGAACCAAGGTTGTATATATGATATGACCCAAGGTAATTTTGTCGATCTAGAGGATGCTAGTAAGTGTGCAAATTTCAAGAGATCCTATAATGATCTAAAGCAAGCATAGTGGAGTTGGAATCTTTGTACTATTGAAATGCTAAAATAATTTGATTTCATCAAGTAAAGCAAAGATGCTTGTTTTTCAAGAAAGTAAGTGGGAGCATGATAATATTTCTAAACACTATATGTGCATGACACATTGTTGATTGGAAACTATATAAATTTCTTGACACGGATTAAGACTTTATTGAAATTAGTTTTTTCTAAAAAATACTTATAGAAATTATAGTCGTAGTATTAGGCATAATGATAAATGGAGATAGCAGTGTCTAATTAGGCTTAGCCAAAATACATATTGACAGAATCTAAAGTTGTTTAGTATGAAATACGCAAGAGCAGTTTCTTGTATAAGTCAAATGGAAGGAGTTTTAAGAAAGAATTGATGTTCTAAAATACTGATCAGCGAAATAGTTGATTTCAATCAAACTTGTGTTAAATATGTTATATGGTATGTAAACAACCAGATATGTCCAGTACTCCAAGTAAGCTGTGAGTAAAGTTACCAAAATGATCAAATTGTTGATCATAGGGCAATAGTGAAAATATTGTTAAGTACTAAAGACACATTTTTTCGCATACGAAGAAGATGAAGAGATTGTTGCAAGGAGTTACATCAATATAGGCTCGTTGTAAGTAGTACATCAATAAAAGCGTCATCATTGCTCCAAGCAATTTTCGGTTTTAGTTAAATGATTTATGGTGGCACGATAAGTTCGAATTGATCGAAGAAAGTAACTATGGTGAATTTTATAACAGAAGGCTGAGTATGTTGTCGCATTAGAAGCAACAATGGAGAGTGATGAACCAAAGGTTCATTTTATGAACTTGGTATGGTTTCTAGATGGTTCTGCAAATGGAACATGATTCTCAATAGTGGTTCCATAGCTCAATATAAGTAATCAAAGGTACTACCAGTGATCCAATATATAGTAAGTCTGTTTCACATAAATTATGAATTCTTCTGAAAGGATGATAGGTGCATAAATATGCAAACGATACACATGGATATGAAATTCTCAAGATCTGATAGGATGAAGGCTATACCACAAGCAAAGCATGCACTTACATGATGTCTACTACACAACCTTCTTCTGTAGACATTGTTGGGCCTCCAAGTGCAGAGGTTTGTAGGACAGTAGCAAATTTCCCTCAAGTGGATGACCTAAGGTTTATCAATCTGTGGGAGGCGTAGGATGAAGATGGTCTCTCTCAAGCAACCCTGCAACCAAATAACAAAGAGTTTCTTGTGTCCCCAACACACCCAATACAATGGTAAATTGTATAGGTGCACTAGTTCGGCGAAGAGATGGTGATACAAGTGCAATATGGATGGTAGATATAGGTTTTTGTAATCTGAGAATATAAAAACAGCAGGGTAACTAATGATAAAAGTGAGCGTAAACGGTATTGCAATGCTAGGAAACAAGGCCTAGGGTTCATACTTTCACTAGTGCAAGTTCTCTCAACAATAATAACATAATTGGATCATATAACTATCCCTCAACATGCAACAAAGAGTCACTCCAAAGTCACTAATAGCGGAGAACAAACGAAGAGATTATTGTAGGGTACGAAACCACCTCAAAGTTATCCTTTCTGATCGATCTATTCAAGAGTCCGTAGTAAAATAACACGAAGTTATTCTTTCCGTTCGATCTATCCTAGAGTTTGTACTAGAATAACACCTTAAGATACAAATCAACCAAAACCCTAATGTCACCTAGATACTCCAATGTCACCTCAAGTATCCATGGGTATGATTACACGATATGCATCACACAATCTCAGATGCATCTATTTAACCAACACAAAGAACTTCAAAGAGTGCCCCAAAGTTTCTACCAGAGAGTAAAGACGAAAATGTGTGCCAACCCCTATGCATAAGTTCACAAGGTCACTGAACCCGCAAGTTGATCACCAAAATATACATCAAGTAGATCACGTGAATATCCCATTGTCACCACAGATAAGCACATGCAAGACATACATCAAGTGTTCTCAAATCCTTAAAGACTCAATCCGACAAGATAACTTCAAAGGGAAAACTCAATCCATTACAAGAGAGTAGAGGGGGAGAAACATCATAAGATCCAACTATAATAGCAAATCTCGTGATACATCAAGATCGTACCACCTCAAGAACACGAGAGAGAGAGAGAGATCAAACACATATCTACTGGTACATACCCTCAGCCCCGAGGGTGAACTACTCCCTCCTCATCATGGAGAGCACTGGGATGATGAAGATGGCCACCGGAGAGGGATTCCCCCCTCCGGCAGGGTGCCGAAATGGGTCTAGATTGGTTTTCGGTGGCTACAGAGGCTTGCGGTGGCAGAACTCCCGATCTAGGTTTCTTTCTGGAAGTTTCTATATATATAAGAGGTTTTGGCATCAAGAACAAGTCAGGGGGGGTCTCCGGGCTGTCCACGAGGTAGGGAGGCACGCCCGGGGGGGTGGGCCTACAAGTGAGGAACATGATAGCCCTGAGGAATTTTAGCCTCAAATTTCCGCCCGTTGCTGTGCTACGCGCCAGCTGTCCCAAAATACCTTATCCACCTAACGGTCATATCATTGAAGGGCATTTATGTCTTATCATGTCGGGCTACTCCCTAGGCTATAAATAGCCGCCCCCTACAACCACTAGCTAGTTGGCGGCTCCGAGAGAAACTGACACTTGTCATTTTAGAGCATCCCATCCTCCGAGGACTTTGAGCGAAAATCATCAAGTGAGGAAACCCAAACCCAAACACCTACAAACCCAAAGTGATTGAGCATCACTGAAGAGATTGATCCTGCGTGGATCTGACGCTTGTTACCTTTGAAGACTATGCATCTTCCAGACGGTTAGGCGTCATGGTCTAGAGCATCCAAGAGGAAATTATGCATCGCCGAGTGACCGAGTTTGTGAAGGTTTGGAAGTCACCTGAAGACTTACCACGAGTGATTGGGCGAGGTCTGTGTGACCTTAGCTCAAGGATAATACGGTGAGGACTGTGTGTCCGGGATTGTGTGTCGTCAGGTTTAAATACCTAGCCGCTCCAACCAGACATACAACTGTCACAGCAGTTGGAACTGGTCTAGCAAATCATTGTCTTCACCAAGCCTACTGGTTCTATTTCCTCAACTCTTCCATTTCCTCATTATTGTGTTGTGTGCTTGTTCATATCTGTTTTGAAGACTTTGACTGAAGACTTTCTTAATTTCCTCAGTTCAATTTCTTCAGTCTGTTTGTCTTCATCCTGTTTTATCCTGTGTTTATGCTTTCTGTACTCTGTGCTTACTTTCATTTCATCATGATGACCATGCTTCTGTTTGATTATGTTAGCATCTGAGTACTTATTCTGCTGCAAGTAGTTCTTCGCTTAGGAATTTCCTCACCCTGAAATTCCTCAGTCGAGAATTCATAAAAATCGCCTATTCAACCCCCCTCTAGTCGATATAATGCACTTTCAATTGGTATCAGAGCAAGGTACTCCCTTGTTCTGTGTGATTTTGGTTTAACCGCCTGGAGTTTTAGTTATGTCGACCATAGGAATGAAGACTATGTCATGCCCCATCTTTGATGGTCACGACTATCCCAAGTGGAAGGCCATGATGAAAAAGCGCCTCATGGCGATGAACAGCGAACTATGGACCGTCACTGAGATTGTTCTTACCGATCTGTGCAAGATGGTGGAAGCTAGTGACATTCGCAAGTACACTCTTCTCAACCTCACGGTGAAGGACATCATTTGCTCCTGTCTGTCTCAAAATCAGTTCAGGAATATCATGCATCTCAATCATGCGAAGCTTATCTGGGACCGTCTCTCTGAGGTCTATGAAGGTCATCGAACCCGTCATGATCCTTGGTTTGAGGATTTCAAGGAATCACTCAAAGCGATGACATTCGAACCAGAATCATCATCTTCTACACGATGCCTTATGGCAAAAGGTGCTAAGGTAACTGAATGCTACCTATCCGAGTCTGGTGATGAATTTGGACCCAGTTATGTCAAACTTGCTTCCCTTGCCACTAAACAACAAAGAGCTTTGGAAAAAGTTCAATACATGCTGGATAAGACCGATGATATGTTGGGTGAAGAAATGGATCAGTCGAAAGCTTTGGCTGAAAATCTTCAGAGACTTCAGTCTGAGTTTGACACCCTTCAAGGTCATCATAACACTCTCTTATCTGATCATGGGAAGCTTTCCTATGAATTTCTTCAAAGAAAGCAGGATCTTGAAAAGCTGAGGGTGAGTTATGAAGATCTTCAGAAGGAGCGCGATTCATTACTTGCTCAACAAATCAGCCCTGCTCAGGAAGAATTTGTTCCTCCTTGTTTGAAGTGCATTGAACGTGAATCTGCTAATTCTTCACCTGAATGTTCAAATGCTTCTAATGTTACAATTTCTTCACCTGTCTCTTCTATCACTAATTCCTCATCTGAGGACAATGCTAGTATCACTGATGATGCAGGGTTGAAGGAATTGTACATGACAGGCATGTACAAAAGCCTCAAAGGGCATCAGGCTCTTTGTGATGTGCTTAAAAAGCAGATCCTCAACAGGAACCCTAGGAAAGAGGGTATTGCCTTTCAGAGGAAACTTAACGCTAATGGGACTTACTGGAAGCCTAAGCAGTATCCCAAAACCTCATGGGTTGCTGCAAAAGGACCTCCAGTAGATCCATCTACTCTATCTGGCTTTACATGTGAATCTCCTCATTCTTCTGAAGAGTCATTTGACTCCAACTATAAACTATTCAAAAATCAGAATGGTGAAGTATTTGCTAGATATGTTGGCACTAACTGCAGGAACGGTTCCCCTATGAAGAAAATCTGGGTTCCCAAAAGGTGCCTTGAAAGTCTTCAGGTGAATGTCATCATGACACCACCTGTGGAGAATAGGAACCCCAGATCAAATTCTTCATATGGATCCAAGTCCTCATACGGACCAAATTCCTCACGTGGATCAAATTCCTCAAGAGGATCAAAGTCCTCATATGAACATCATCATGCTGACACTTCTGTCTCGCAGGGAAGATTTAAGGGCTATGAATATGAGCATTATTCTTCTAACCATTGTGTTCATAAGTCCTCGAAGAATTTCTCTGCTTATTCATATGCTTACCCTAACTCCTCTTATGCGAAATGAAGTGGACTGGTTTCAATGCCACAGTTCTCATATGGAGCTCGCAGAATGATGAACTCTTTGCCACCCCTTCAGATGTGGGTGGTGAAGAAAAAGAACTAATTTCTTATGCAGGGTCAGGTCTCCAGACGTGCTTAAACGTCTGAAGAATTTGCTGGAGACCTGACATTGCCTGAAAGGACGTAGGCTAATCATGAAGAAATGAATCCTCATTTCTCACGTCCTCATACTGCTTTATCTGTTTATTGCTTGATAAAATTGATCTGGTGAAATTGATGTCATATTCTTCACTGATGAAGTATATGAGTTTGTAAGCTGCACTAATTCATCTGCAGGATGATCAACCCAAAGCCAATGAGTGGGTCCTCGATAGTGGATGTACAAATCACATGACTGGTGACAAGAATCTATTGATGGATGTTCCCTTATCTCCATCGCATCTGAAGCATATCATCTTCGCTGCAAAGGCAAAAGTCAAGTATTGGGTCTAGGTAAGGTTGCGATCTCAAAGGATCGACACATGGACAAAGTCATGCTTGTCGAGTCCCTAGGATACAACCTCATGTCAGTCTCAATGCTTTGTGATCTTGATATGGTTGTTATCTTTGGCAAGTATCATTGTGTTGTGATCATGGAAGCTGACAATTGCAAAGTCTTCGAAGGCTTTAGGAGAGGAGATCTGTGTACTGTTGATTTCTCTACAGGACCATAACCAGCTATATGTCTACTTGCAAAAGCTTCAGAAGGCTGGCTATGGCATCGACGACTTGGTTATGCTGGGATGAGGAACTTGCACACGCTCGCGAAGAAGAAGCATGTCATTGGCATTGAGAATGTCAAATTTCCTCAAGGATCACTTGTGCGGAGCTTGTGAAGTTGGAAAGATGACCAAGGCCAAACATCCAGCGAAGACTATCATGACTACCACTCGACCATTTGAATTGCTTCACATGGATCTCTTTGGTCCTAATCATTATTCTGCAGTTACAAATGATGCATCTCTATATGGCTTTGTTATTGTTGATGACTACTCTCGTTAGGCATGGGTGCATATTGTCACTTACAAACATGAGGTGCAGGAAGTCTTCAGACGATTTTCCTCGAGGGCTTGAACCAACTTTGGTGTGAAGATCAAGCACATCAGAAGTGACAATGGAACTGAGTTCAAGAATTCTGGTCTTGATGGCTATCTTGATGAACTTGGTATTACTCATGAGTTATCTGCTCCTTATACTCCTCAGCAGAATGGCGTCGTGGAGTGCAAGAACAGGACTCTTGTTGAGATGGCTCGCACTATGCTTGATGAATACAAGACGCTGGCCACATCATCAACAGGGTATATCTTCACAAATTCTTCAAGAAGACTGCATATGAACTACTCACTGACAAGAAACCCAATGTGAGTTATTTCAAAGTCTTCGGTGCTAAATGTTGGATTAGAGATCCTCATCACAGTTCTAAATTTGCACCGAAAGCACATGAAGGTTTTATGCTTGGTTATGGAAAGGACTCGCACACCTACAGAGTCTTCAACACCGTTCACCACAAGGTTGTTGAAACTGTAGATGTGCGGTTCAATGAAACTAATGGCTCGCAAAGAGAGCACCTACCTTCTGTGTTAGATGAACAGTCACCTGAGGAAACCATCAAGTTCAAGGCTACTGAGGATGTCATTCCCACCGAAGAATCTGTTGAAGAAATCATTCCAGAACATGAAGAACGTCATGTTGATGCACCTGAAGAAAATGGTGTTGAAGAAAATGCTGATCAAATTCCTCGACGACAACCCGCTCATCCTCGCATTGCAAATGAAGTGCAGATTGAGAAAACATCAGCGACATCAACATTCCAGGTCCTCTCACACGCTCAAAAGCTTCACATTTGTCTAACTTTTGTGGGCACTTTGCTTTCGTCTCTATCACAGAGCCCACTAAGGTAGATGAAGCATTTCTGGAGCCTGAGTGGATTCAAGCTATGCAAGAGGAATTACATCAATTCAAGCTCAACAACGTCTGGGAACTGGTCAAACGTCCAGATCCTCGCAAGCACAATATCATTGGCACCAAGTGGATCTACCGCAACAAGCAAGATGAAAATGGCCTTGTGGTGAGGAATAAGGCATGGCTTGTAGCTCAAGGCTACACACAGGTTGAAGGAAATGATTTTGATGAAACCTTTGCACCTGTTGCTAGACTTGAGGCTATTCGCATATTACTTGCTTATGCTAACCATCATGATATCACTTTATATCAAATGGATGTGAAAAGTGCATTCCTCGATGGTAAGCTTGAGGAAGAAGTATATGTTGCTCAACCCCCAGGTTTTGAAGATCCAAAGCATCCTGACAAATTCTTCAGACTCAATAAGGCCCTCTATGGCCTCAAGCAGGCCCCTCGGGTGTGGTATGATACTTTGAAGGAATTCCTCATGAAGAAAGGCTTCAAACCCGGTTCACTTGACCCAACTCTTTTCACTAAATCTTATGATGGTGAATTGTTTGTGTGCCAAATATATGTTGATGATATCATTTTCGGCTGTACTGACCAACATTACAGTGATGAATTTGCCTATATGAGGAGTGAAGAATATCAAATGTCTATGATGGGAGAATTGAAATTCTTCTTAGGTCTTCAAATTCATCAACAACGAAATGGCATATTCATATCTCAGGAGAAATACCTCAAGGATGTACTGAGGAAATTCGGCATGCAAGATTGCAATGGCGTCAAAATTCCTATGCCCACAAATGGCCATCTATGCACTGATGAAAATGGTATTGAATTCGATCAAAAGGTATACCGCTCCATGATTGGTTCTTCATTGTACTTATGTGCATCTAGGCCAGATATTATGCTTAGTGTTTGCATGTGTGCCCGATTTCAAGCTACACCGAAGGAATCACACCATAAGGCTGTGAAGCATATTCTTCGATATCTAGCTCACACACCAACACTTGGATTATGGTACCCCAAGGGCTCGGCTTTTGATCTCATTGGATATTCAGACTCTGACTATGATGGTGATCGTGTGGACCGTAAGTCAACATCAGGCACATGCCATTTCCTCGGACGATCCTTGGTCTGTTGGTCCTCGCAGAAACAGAACTGCGTATCACTGTCTACTGCCGAAGGTGAGTACATTGCTGCTGGTTCTTGCTGTGCTCAATTGCTATGGATGAAGCAAACTCTCAAGGACTACGGCGTCAACATGAAGAATGTGCCTCTCTACTGTGACAATGAGAGTGCCATCAAGATTGCTCATAACCCAGTTCAGCACTCGAAGACAAAGCACATTCAGATTTGTCATCATTTTCTTCATGATCATGTGTGGAAGGGCGACATCTCTATTGAGCATGTGAGGACTGAAGAACAGCTAGCCGATATCTTCACAAAGCCCTTGGATGGGAAGAGATTTAGCAAGTTGAGGTGTGAGCTAAATATCTTAGAATCTTTGAATGTCCTTTGAAAAGGACACACATCCTAACACTTATGCAAAATTGATGACTTAGATGTGCCACACATGAAGAAACGTTTTTCTTCAATCAATGAAGATTAACACTCTAAGTGTGAAGAAATTAACGAAGAATTTGATTCTCAGAACCCTACGACAATTGTACGCAGTGTCTGAAATCATCATTCTTATACGGTGGGTCACGCCACCACCAAAAGTTGAAAATCTTCAATTGAGTTTTCCCTCTTTTTGAAATTCCTCAGTTGTTCAATTTCTTCAACTTTGCAATGTCTTCACTCTTTCCGTTGTTGGTCTTCATTGGCTATATTTATATATGAGTTTAAGTCCTCTACAGCATTCACTTATTGCTATTTCTTCAAGTTGTTTTTTCTACTAAGTGAATGTGATCGGACCCTTCCCCCTCTATACTAAACTCAACCCAGTCTATTCACAAATTCTTCATGTGCGTTCTATTTGAAACTCGTTCAAAATCTTCACTGTGTCCTTGTCAGCTGAAGAATTTGCGAACGGAACTTTAAAACTTATGTTATCTGAATTTTCGGCTTTTGCCGCTCAAACCGTTCCGCATTCCATGATACATTATTCTATTCACCCATGATCTCACACGATCGCCACCTCTCAGTACGTGGGTGACACATGTCACGCGAATGAGAAGGGTCAGGGGCACGTTCGTCCAATTTCCTCGGGCGAGCAGTTTTTCACTTCGGCTATAAATACCCCTCCCCTTCCTCACTTCATTTTTACTCCGTTCGACCTCACTCCCTCGCTCGAGCTCTCAAACCCTAGTGCCACCGCTACTTCCATCGTCGCCGGTGAGGAAGAGTTTCACTGCCTCGACCTCGTCGCCGTCGTACTCGCGCCGGCCGCGGATTTCTTCACTCCGCAGCCGCCGTAGCTGTGTTCCTCAGCCAAATTAGGGCGTGGAAGATCTAAACTGACGAGCTTCAAATCTACACTTCCCAGTTCGTCGTGTTCTTCGTCAAGGGTAATTAAAAGTTACTTTTACTACCCTTGTTGATTCTGATGTTTTCTACAAAATCATCAAAAGGTGTTTATTCTTCAAATCTTCACACACTAAACACCTCACATATCTTCTGTTCTTGATCTGTTTCCCTACGCAACATATTCTTAAAGATTCCTCAATTGTGTGGATTCTTAATCTGTACAACTCTGGAACCTAAGACTAAGAACGCTTAGTGAAATTCCTCAAGGCGCATCTGGTCAAATTCCTCAAACTTGTTCGTTTTGCAAAAACTTCTAAGAACGCATATGACCTCTCCAAATTCCTCGCAACTATACTCTGTTCATAGGTACACATGTCCGCTGCTGAATCACTAGGTTCTCATCAACTTAACTCATTTGCAGCGTTCCTCGAAGAAAAGTTGCACACCTCCTTAGAGAACTCTATTGTCCAAAATCCTCAGCTGAAGAAAATGGCTGATGACAAGAGACCTCAGAAGGGAGGAAAGAAATTGGAAGTCAACACAGCGTTCGAAATCCCTGATGACATATACAAGGATTATTGCACTCCTGATGAGGCCACACATGGAAAGGAGGACAAAAATCAGCTCAAGGTGCGCATACAAAGGATAGAGAGGAGATGGGCGCGGGAATGGAGGGAGTATAGATATGTCACTCCTAAATACATGAAGAAATTCGCTCTTCACCCTCCATGCCCAAGACCTCCATTGGCACCAGGCCAAGAAGCTGATCCTACCAGCCTCAAGCGTGGTGAGGATTATCCTGATGAATGGGCCAATCGTCAAGCTAAATTGGCCAAACAGGCGAAAGAAGCAGTGAGGAAATTCAATGAAGACTCTGCTGTTGCTGCTACCACTGCTGAGGCCTCTGCAAGCAAGCCTAAGAAGGCCATGCCAAAGAAGCCTGCTCACAAGCCCAGTGCTTCAACTTCAATGCCCTCACGGCCAAGCTCCTCAGCAATGCCCTCACGGCCAAGTTCAGCAAAGCCCTCACGGCAAATTCCTCAAGCTGAACCAGCTCCTCCACAGTCCTCAGCTCCTCCGTCCAAATCCTCAGCACCTGTGCATCTTGCCTCGTGCCAAAGGACGACAGGCATCTCCATTGCCTCAGGAGTCTCTGGAAGTTCTTCTGCTCTCCCGCATTCTTCAACTGGCCCCACTACAATGAAGACTAAGGCCACTGCTGGACACGGTTCTCGACCAAGTCCTCACAAGAAGCAGGTCGCCTTCCATGTGCCTTCTGATGATGATGAAGCTGATGATGAGGAACTAGCTGAAATCATCAGAGACAGACAACAAAGGGCCGCTAGAGCCAAGGGCAGTGATGTGCCTCTTTTGCTGGATCCAAAGAAGATCCTGGACTTCATTGATCTATGGCACAAAGATCCAAACACTCCCTTGCCAGAATTGAATCTCACACCTGGCCAAAGTCATATGTTGTCAGCTTTGATTGCTGAAGAAAAATGGAAATTTGAGAAGGCGAGGCAGTTGAAGAAAATGCAGTATAAGAAGGAGCGCATTCTCAAGAAGAATATTGTGACAATGACCACTGATGAACTCATTGCTGCTCAGACTGAGATTAAAAAACTCAGTGATGAATTTGAAGCATACCGTGCTGACTGGCTTGGAGCCAAACTCAGATTTGTGAAGTTAACCGAGAAACTCACTACCAATGTTGCAGCTCCATCGCAACAAGAAATTCCTCAGGCTGAGGCATCTGCTCAGCCGACTGAAGAACATGCCAGCACCACTGATGACAATCAGGCTGCTGATGAAACTGCAAGTACCAGGGCTGATGACTGCATTCCAGCCTCAGATGACTCTGCCAGGGCAACCAATAGTGTTGCGTCCGAAGAAACTGTCAGGACAGCTAAAGCATCAACGGTTGTGCCTGAAGAAACTGAAAATGCCAGGGCAACTGCATCAGTTGTGCCTGAAGTAAATGAGCCAATTCCCTCTGCTCCTCCTGCACCTACCCCAAGTCCAATTCTTCCTTCTGCATCAGATGCGAAGAAGACCAAGGCTGCTGAGCGCGCAGCTGTGAAGAAAAGGAAAGCATCAACTTCATCCGATTCTTCAGCTCCGAAGAAGGTGAAGAAATTGACTAGCTCTTTTGAGAATCCGATTGATGCTATTCCCGTCTCAAGCATGCCATCAAAGGAACTCGTTCCTTTTGATGGAGAATATGTGATCCCAAGTGGATCAGATGAAGAGATTCCTTCTGCTGCTTCGTCAGAGCAGTTGGATAAAGAAATTGAAGCGGATGCAATCCCTTCAACCCCAATCGTCTCATCGCCCATGCCTCAGTTCATAGCTGAAGAGGCCGGCGTTGAAGAAAAGGATGATGAAGATGAGGATGTGGACATTGGGTGCACAACGCCTGTGATGAACGATGACTTTTGGGAAAGTCAGCACCCCAATTCTCCTCTATTCACACCTTTGCAACAAATTCCTCAGTCCCCAGTGAATACTGAAGTTCAAATGGGATCTGAAGAACCACACCCCACACCGTCTGTCCATGAAGAGATTCCAGCCACTAGTGCTGATGAAATTGCTGCTGAAGAATTGAAGACCCAGGCTGCCACTGAAGAAGAACCTGAAATTCCTCAGCCTGTGGATCCTGAGATTGCGATTCCTAAGGTTGTGATGCAATTGACTGATACACCTCAGCCCAAGCCAAAGGATCCCTTCTCGAAGAAGCAAAAATTCAAGGCTGATGATTTCTTCGACGAGCATGTGTTCTTCACCGAGTACAACCCATATGACTCTGCTCGTCTTAGAAGGAAGCGCTTCTGGACTGCCAGCCAAGCCAACTTCTATTCTTCACTGCTCTTCAACAAAGACAAAGTCTTCGACCATGAGCATATTCCTCATGTGGACATGGAATCACTGCCTTGCTTCACCCCAGTCCTCAGTGTGCTTCATGACGCAGGACTGCTCAACTTTTGCACTGACATTGTTGATTGGAATGAAGAGCTTATTCTTCAGTTCTATGCAACGCTGCACATCACAGGAGATGCTGACGATGTCAACTCTTGGGTATTGGACTGGATGACTGAAAATACTCACTTCAAAGCACCGACCTCTGAATTGCTTCATGCCCTGCCAGTCAGTCCTCCCCTTGAAGGTGCTCATTGCCTATACCATGAACCTGAACTTACCGCTCATTACATGCAAGTTTTAATGAAGCTGCTGAAGCCCGGTCAAGCCCCAAGGACCAAATTCCTCGTGAAGGAATTGCTGTATGTACCTAGAACTATCTATCACATTCTGTCGAAGACATTGAGTCCAATCAAAGGCCACGACTCGAATGATGAAGAAGTCGTTGGCATCATGAAGAATCTGCTGTTCAACATCATGCATGACATTCTTGTCAACTATCATTATTTCTTCATGAGGACTCTGGCAAATGTTGCACTCTCTCCGTTTGAGTTGAAGCCTTATGCCCCGTGGATTATGAGATTCCTCAGAACAAGGTCTTCACTCAACTACAAGGCTGATTTTCAGAATCATCTCAGCTACTTGCCCCCCATTGAAGTCCTCAAGAGGACATTCTCCTCAGCTGACGAAAAGGGCAAGGCCGCTGCTGTTATTGATGAAGGCATTCATCTATTAGATGGTCAGTTTCGCAAAGCTGCATCTTACTCCACCAATGATGACTCTGCCACTCATGACTCTGCCGCTAATGCTTCAAAGCCAAATCCTCAAGCCACGGCTCCAAGGGTGATGACTGATCGTGAGCTTCTCCTCAGTCTTCACCAGAAGGTCGATCGCAACCACAAATGGGTTAAGCGTCAGTTTGGTTCTATTCTTCACAACATGACTGCTACACACAATGCAGTGAAGAAAAACCATTACTACCTCCATGAAGTCTTCGGTCGCACCTGGGCTATTCTGTCACATCTGTATGGTGAAGAAGATCTGAAGCAAATGGGTCTCAAGCAGGACTTTGACTGGTCTCAACCACCAGCGAAGAAATTCAAGAAGGTCAAAGTTCCCTCGTTGGTGGCCAGCTCATATTCTTCATCACGTGACACGGACGAGCATGAAGACTTGGACGACACTACGACAGGCCCTACAACAACAAACGACCCCAACAACGTTGGCGCTCCTTCATCAACATGATATTCTTCAGGGGTGTTAGTCCTCATTTTCGATCCTTTTGGTCATTCGATGACAAAGGGGGAGAAATTTGAGTTAGTCTTCAAGCGGGTCTACCTATATGGGCATTTTTTGCTAAGTTACAACTCTCGTTCTTTTGAAGACTTTGCTGGATCGAGTTGTAATCTTAAACCCTATGGTGGTCGTATACTTCTGCTGTGTTCTTCTGCATGCTTATTCCTCATCAATGTTAATGCACGCATGCTGAATTACATCAGTCACCATATTTCATCATGCATTTCAAATTCTTCATATTATATGTCAAATGCGTGTATGAATTACAAGATATAGGGGGAGATCTCCATGATTCTACTCTTCAAGTGTGCATTGCTTCAAAAGCAAATTCCTCACTATGCACATCTTCAGGCGGAGTTCTTCTATATCTTGCAATCAAATTCCTCAATTTCAGTATTTACACTTCATATGGTTATCCCCGTTGAAAACTTAACCTATATTGTCATCAATCACCAAAAAGGGGGAGATTGTAAGTGCATCTAGTGGCCCTTAGTGATTTTGGTGTATTGAAGACTTATAGGTTAAGGGACTGATGCATTTGTGAGTGTACACAGGTCTATAAGTCTATGAGGAGTTTGATATTTACAGAGAAAGTCAACCCCTAAAAATGAAGTTCTTCGACTGAAGACTTTGGATTTCTGAAGACTTTGAAAGTGAAGAAATTGGTGTGACCTTGAAGACTTGGTATTCATTCGAGGAACATGAAGCATGAAGACTTTTGTTTTCATAGTTTCATTTTCTCTTTCTTGGGTCATAGGAAACACCGTACTATTAAAGGGGGTCGAGGAAATACTAAGGAAAAATTTCCATGTGAAACTCAACTCAAAATCCTACACCTACCAATCCCTTCGAGTGAAGCCATTGGAAATCTCATACAGTTCAGTCAATTTCTTCAGTGACAGAGACAAAGTTCTTCTGGTCTCTGAGGAATTTGTTCTGGCCGAGGAGTTAGGAATTCGCTAGTGCGGATTGCCTACAAGTGAGGAACATGATAGCCCTGAGGAATTTGAGCCTCAAATTTCCGACCGTTGCTGTGCTACGCGCCAGCTGTCCCAAAATATCTTATCCACCTAACGGTCATATCATTGAAGGGCATTTATGTCTTATCATGTCAGGCTGCTCCCTAGGCTATAAATAGCCACCCCTACAACCACTAGCTGGTTGGCGGCTCCGAGAGAAACTGACACTTGTCATTTTAGAGCATCCCATCCTCCGAGGACTTTGAGCGAAAATCATCAAGTGAGGAAACCCAAACCCAAACACCTACAAACCCAAAGTGATTGAGCATCACTGAAGAGATTGATCCTGCATGGATCCGACGCTTGTTACCTTTGAAGACTGTGCATCTTCCAGACGGTTAGGCGTCATGGTCTAGAGCATCCAAGAGGAAATTGTGGATCGCCGAGTGACCGAGTTTGTGAAGGTTAGGAAGTCACCTGAAGACTTACCATGAGTGATTGGGCGAAGTCTGTGTGATCTTAGCTCAAGGAGAATACGGTGAGGACTGTGTGTCCGGGATTGTGTGTCGTCAGGTTTAAATACCTAGCCGCTCCAACCAGACATACAACTGTCACAGCAGTTGGAACTAGTCTACCAAATCATTGTCTTCACCAAGCCTACTGGTTCTATTTCCTCAACTCTTCCATTTCCTCATTATTGTGTTGTGTGCTTGTTCATATTTGTTTTGAAGACTTTGACTGAAGACTTTCTCAATTTCCTCAGTTCAATTTCTTCAGTCGGTTTGTCTTCATCCTGTTTTATCCTGTGTTTACGCTTTCTGTACTCTGTGCTTACTTTCATTTCATCATGATGACCTTGCTTCTGTTCGATTATGTTAGCATCTGAGTACTTATTCCGCTGCAAGTAGTTCTTCGCTTAGGAATTTCCTCACCCTGAAATTCCTCAGTCAAGAATTCATAAAAATCGCCTATTCACCCCCCCCTCTAGTCGATATAACGCACTTTCAACAAAAGGAATACATGCATACCTCCTCAAATCATTATACTCATGTCTCTGGAAATCACTTCAATGCATATCCATATGATTACTCTCAAAGTGCACAGGTGTCTTACAGATCTCACCGAAAGAATGCTCTTGTTCAGACAGAGAAAATGAGATCCTCGTTGCCCACGCAAGTGTGGGTTGCAAAAATGGACTAACCCTTTCTTGCAGATATTATCTCAGGGATTCTTCTCATTTATCTTTTATCCTAAGATCTACTGTTGGTGCTAGTTCCTTGTGTTTTCATTCGTTCTCTTTGCTTATTCGTTGTGTTTGTGTTTTGTCCGAATGTCAACTCACTCAGAGCTCCGTGGTTTTGTGTTTTCTCTCGTTTGGCTGAGTGTTTTGATTCGGACCATGTTTCCCCTCTACTATTTCTCATCCAATCTATGTTGTCCATCATAAACATGCAATTTGATCTGAAGAAGATTTCAATCTGACGTCCTTGGTTGCGAATGATATCAACTTTGAACATTAATCTATTCTTGGCGCTTGCCTTTCGTCAAACCTTTCGGCCTCTGATACGTCTCCGTCGTATCTAGTTTTCCTAACGCTTTTCCTCTTGTTTTGGACTCTAATTTGCATGATTTGAATGAAACTAACCCGGACTGACGATGTTTTCAGCAGAACTACCATGGTGTTGTTTTTGTGCAGAAATAAAATTTCTCGGATTGGAACGAAACTTTGCGAGGATTTTTTATACAATAAAAGAGAATTACTGGAGCGAAGAACCACCGGAGGAGGGCAGAACCCACCAACGCGCCCACCTCCTGGCGTGCCCAGGTGGGTTGTCCCCACCTGGTGGCCCCGCAGACCTCAACCCTGATACTATAAAACCACATTTTTGGAGAAATAAATCAGGGAGCAAGAATTATCGCGTTTGACGAGATGGAGCCGCCGCCACCCTCCTGTTCTTCATTGGGAGGCCAGGTCTGGAGTCCGTTTGGTGCTCCGGAGATGGGGATCTTCGATCTTCGTCATCACCAACCCTTCTCCATCGCCAATTCCATGATGATCCCCACCGGGAGTGAGTAATTTCTTCGTAGGCTCGCTGATCAGTGAGGAGTTGGATGAGATTCATCATGCAATCGAGTTAGTTTTGTTAGGGCTTGATCCCTAGTATCCATTATGTTTTGAGATTGATGTTGCTATCTTTGCCATGCTTAATGCTTGTCACTTTGGGCCCGGGTGCCATGATTTCAGATCTGAACCGTTTATGTTATCTCCATTATATCTATGTTCTAGATCCGATCTTGCAAGTTATAGTCATCTATTACGTTTTATGATCCGCAAACCCCGGAGTGACAGAAGTCGGGATACTTTCCGGTAATGACCATAGTTTGATGAGTTCATGTATTCACTATGTGTTAATGCTTTGTTCCGGTTCTCTATTAAAAGGAGGCCTTAATATCCCTTAGTTTCCAATAGGACCCCGCTGCCACGGGAGGGTAGGACAAAAGATGTCATGCAAGTTCTTTCCATAAGCACGTATGACTATTTACAGAATACATGCCTACATTATATTTATGATCTGGATCTAGTGCCGTATCGCCCTAGGTTATGGCTGTTATATGATGAATATCATCCAATGAATTCATCGATCCAATGCCTACGAATTTCTCTCATATTGTTTCTGCTAAGTTACTACTGCTATTGTTATTGTTACACTTGCTACAAAATCATTGTTATCGTTGTTACTGTTACTATTGCTGTTGCTACTACTATCGAAACTATCATACTACTTTGCTACTGATCACTTTACTACAGATAATTAATCTCCAGGTGTGGTTGAATTGACAACTCAACTGCCAATAATTACAAATATTCTTTGACTCCCCTTGTATCGAATCAATAAATTTGGGTTGAATACTCTACCCTCAAAAACTATTGCGATCCCCTATATTTGTGGGTTATCAAGACCTTTTTATGACGCCGTTGCCGGGGAGCATAGTTATATTTGTTGAGTCACTTGGGATTATTGTCAAATTATCACTATGAAGAATCTGAAGGATGCTAAGACTAAGATTTTTACCTCTAAGATGAGGGGAGGTAAGGAACTGCCATCTAGCTCTGCACTTGATTCACCTTCTATTATAAGTAGACTTGCAACACCACCACATGCTATTAATCCTGATATGTCGCAAGTCATTGATGATGCTACTTCTGCTATGAATGATACTCATAATTATTCTAGTACCTTGCTTGATGATAATGTGCCACTAGGTGAATTTCTTGATGAACAACTTGCTAGAACTAAAGCTTTTGAGAATGCTGAAACTGATGAAATTATTGAAACTGATGAAGAGCTTGAAACTAAAAATCTTGAAACACCTATTAGATCTAGTTCTCCTAGATATGAATTGCCTAAGATACCGAAAGGTTATGTTATGGATGAGGAGACAACTAGAGACTTTCTTGCTTGCAATGATAGGGATGATCTTAAGAAATTATCATGCAAACTGAAAGAAAAATCTTTGAATGCTAGAATGAAATGTGATTCTAAGTTTGCTACTTCACCTATCTTTGTTGAGGACAAGGATTATGAATTCTCTATCAACCCAGAGTTTATTACTTTGGTTGAATCTGATCCTTTCCATGGTTATGAAACTGAAACTGTTGTGGCACGCCTTACTAAGTTGAATGACATAGCCACCCTTTTTGCTCATGATGAGAAAATTCGCTATTATTATATTCTCAAATTATTTCCTTTCTCATTAAAGGGTGATGCTAAGACTTGGTATAATACTCTTGCTCCTGGTTGTGTGCGTAGCCCCAAGGATATGATTTACTACTTCTCTCAAAAATATTTTCCTGCTCATAAGAAACAAGCTGCCTTACATGAAATATTTAACTTTGTGCAAATTGAAGAAGAGAGTCTCCCACAAGCTTGGGGGAGGCTTCTCCAATTGCTTAATGCTTTGCCTGATCATCCTCTTAAGAGAAACGAAATACTTGATATCTTCTATAATGGACTAACCGATGCTTTTAGGGATTTCCTAGATAGTTGTGCTGGTTGTGTTTTTAGGGAATGAACTGTTGAACAAGCTGAAGAATTATTGAATGACATATTGAATTTTTTTGATGATTGGACTCTCCCCGAACCACCGCTTAAACCTACTCCGAAGAAGAGGGGTATCTTATATCTTAGTCCTGAAGATATGCAAGAGGCAAAGAAATCTATGAAGGAAAAAGGTATTAAAGCTGAGGATGTCAAAAATTTACCTCCTATGGAAGAAATACATGGGCTTGAAACACCACCACTACCTAAGTTGGTAGAGGTAAATTCTTTAATGAAATTCAATGACAATGAAAATCCTTATAATATGCATCCTAGTCAATGCCTTTATGAGTTTGATAATTATATTAGAAAGCAAGATCACTTCAATGCAAATGTTATGAAATAATTGAAATATAATTCTGATATGATTGCTCGCGAGAGTGGCTTATTACCAATGAGGTCAGAGGTGTAGGAAAACATGCCTCTATGGTTCAAACTCAACTAGAACAAGTTGCTAAATCTCAAAGAGAATTGCTTGATGAAATGAACAATAATATCAATGATCATGTTGTTAGAGTAATGACTAGAGGAGGTAGAATGACTCAGGAACCTCTCTACCCTGAGGGACACCCCAAAGGAATTGAACAAGATTCTCAAAGAGTTAACATTGATGCGCCTAGTCCTTCTAAGAAGAAAAAGAAGAAGAAAAATGATAGGACTTTGCATGCCAATAGTGGACCTGAGGTAGAAAACCTCCTGATAATGATAATGATAATGATAATGATGTTTCTATTTCTGATGCTGAAACTCAATCTGGTAATTAACATGGGACTTTGCATGCCTCTAGTGGACCTGAAATAGAAAAACCTCCTGATAATGATAATGATGTTTCTATTTCTGATGCTAAAACTCAATCTGGTAATGAACACTCACCTTCTGATAATGAAAAAGATAATGATGATGTTCTTGAAGACACTCAAACAAATAATAAAGAACCAGATAATGATGTTGAAATAGAACTAGCTGTTGATCTTGATAATCACAACCCAAGAGTAAAAGATATGATAAAAGAGACTTTATTGCTAGAAAACATGGTAAAGAAAGAGAACCATGGGTTCAAAAACCTATGCCCTTTCCACCTAAATCAACTAAGAAGAAGGATGATTAAGAATTTCAACGCTTTGCTAAAATGATTAGCCCAGTCTTTTTGCGTACCCGCTTGACTGATATCTTAAAAATGGTCTCTTATGCAAAGTACATGAAAGACATCATCACCAACAAGAGAAAAATACCGGAAGATGAAATCTCCACCATGCTTGCTAATTATTCTTTTAAGGATGGAGTACCTAAAAAACTTGGAGACCCCAGAATACCAACTATACCTTGCTCCATCAAAAGAAACTATGTGAAAACTGCTTTATGTGATTTAGGAGCTGGTGTTAGTGTTATGCCTTTCTCTTTATGTAGAAGACTTAATTTGAATAAACTCACACCTACCGAAATAACTTTGCAAGTGGCTGACAAATCAACTGCCATACCTATCGGTATTTGTGAGGATGTGCCCGTTGTTGTTGCAAATGTTACTATCTTAACTGACTTTGTTATACTTGAGATGCCCGAGGAGGATAACACGTCAATTATCCTTGGTAGACCTTTTTTGAATACTGCAAGGGCTGCTATTGATTGCAATAAAAGCAAGGTCACTTTTCATATCAATGGTAATGAGCATACGGTGCACTTTCCGAAGAAACAATTCCAAGTGAATGGTATTAATGTTATTCAAAAATCACCGACAATCACTATTGGATGTTTTCAACTACCTCTACCTACTGCCAAAAAGAAATATGAAATGCTTACTGTTGGGGACATTCATATCCCCGTTGAGGAAACTTAGTGTTTTACGAAAGTTCTTCAGTTTCATGCTAACCGAAAGTGGTTGTTAATAAGACTTGATCAACCTTATTAATGAATCATTTTTGAGAGGTATGAAGTTGATGAATTTAGTGAGCACTACCTTCTATCCATACGTTTTCTATTTTTATTAGTTAATAAAAATAAAATGCCATGTTTTGTCTGTTTTCTGAATTTCCCACGCAATAAAAAATGACCCAAAAATAAAAGTTCTCAGAATGCTCTGAAAATTTAATACGATTTTTTTCTGAATATTTCTGAATTTTTGATGCAAATAACTTCAGAGTGGGTGCACCAGGTGGGCACAGCCCACCTGGGTGCGCCAGCAACCCCAGGCGCGCCTTGGTGGGTTGTGGTCCCCACGTGGGCCCCTCAATTATCTCTTTAGCCCATGTCACCACCTACCTCCAGAAAAAAACCACCATTGCTCTCTCTCTCTCGTGTTCTTGCTCTCAGACCCACGAATTTTGATCTCTCTGCTCGAAGCTCCATTTCTGAAACTATTTTGGGGGATTGTTGCTTGGTATGTGACTCCTCTGTCGGTGCAACAGACCCTGGGTCCGTTGCCCATACTGTGCACAGGCCCATGGACGAGATTACAGCACCAAGGTCAGATCAAAGCGCGAGTGATCAGTTCTTTGAAGGATCAAAGTGCAGACCAAGAAGACCAAGACTAGCCAGAGTGACAAGATACCACTATGGGAAGAACCTCCCTTACCGGGCAGGCGAGCCTGGCAAGGTTGGGGTTAACCCGGAAGCAAGCCTCCAAGATCGCCCCGGCAGGCCTGTCGGGGCTCGCGGAGACAAACCACTCCATCGAACCACCCCACAGCAACGCACGTCATCGATCTGTGCGGTGTCAAGCTCGTAAGTGACTAAGTGGCTGCTTCCTGCCATATGGCAGCCACTTCCTACAGAAAATACGTCCAAATGACACCCGTCCTGAGACGTGTCAAGCAAGCAGGCACGAAGCTGGCAAAACAGCCCGGCAAGGCCTGCCGGGCAAGCTATGATGTTACCCTGAGCGACGCATTTAATGCGCTCTGTCAGCCTATAGAGTTAGGTATGATAGCACTGTTTGCTATCTAATCAGTATGTAAAGACTGATTTGCCATTATGGTGACCCCTTCATCTGTAAAAGGAGGCCCATGGCAACCGTAGAAAGGATTCGGACCCTCACACATTCATACGCATGTAGCAACTGTCGCCCCGAGGCAACCTTGCCGGGAAGAGCGCTGCATTTTACACCATTTTCCTCCATCAATCCACCAAAGCATAAGTAGGGTTTTACGCCTCGCGGCGGCCCGAACCTGGGTAAAACTTCCCGTGTGATCTCTGTCGTGCTGAGTTATGCCTCCGCTCTTTGTCCAACGTGCCCATCCCCCTGCCGAACCAAAAGGGGCTCATGGCCCCATAGGTGGCCATGGTTTCTCACGATATCTTTGGCGTGCCAGGTAGGGGGATACCTTGCGCGAAGCCGAGAGCGTAAGCAGCGCGTCACCTTCATCGCCATTTTCATCATCGATGACTCCATCGACTATGGCTCCCAAGAAGAAGCCCAGTGCCGCAGCTCACCCGTCCACCTTAAAGGCCCCGCCGCCCGCTACCGCCGATGCTACGGGGAATGCGGAGGCGCGTGAGGATATGGGCGCTGCGGGGGTCGTTGTCAGCGCAGCCCCCCCCCCCCCCCCCCCCCCCCCCCCCCCCCCCCCCCCCCCCCCCCCCCCCCCCCCCCCCCCCCCCCCCCCCCCCCCCCCCCCCCCCCCCCCCCCCCCCCCCCCCCCCCCCCCCCCCCCCCCCCCCCCCCCCCCCCCCCCCCCCCCCCCCCCCCCCCCCCCCCCCCCCCCCCCCCCCCCCCCCCCCCCCCCCCCCCCCCCCCCCCCCCCCCCCCCCCCCCCCCCCCCCCCCCCCCCCCCCCCCCCCCCCCCCCCCCCCCCCCCCCCCCCCCCCCCCCCCCCCCCCCCCCCCCCCCCCCCCCCCCCCCCCCCCCCCCCCCCCCCCCCCCCCCCCCCCCCCCCCCCCCCCCCCCCCCCCCCCCCCCCCCCCCCCCCCCCCCCCCCCCCCCCCCCCCCCCCCCCCCCCCCCCCCCCCCCCCCCCCCCCCCCCCCCCCCCCCCCCCCCCCCCCCCCCCCCCCCCCCCCCCCCCCCCCCCCCCCCCCCCCCCCCCCCCCCCCCCCCCCCCCCCCCCCCCCCCCCCCCCCCCCCCCCCCCCCCCCCCCCCCCCCCCCCCCCCCCCCCCCCCCCCCCCCCCCCCCCCCCCCCCCCCCCCCCCCCCCCCCCCCCCCCCCCCCCCCCCCCCCCCCCCCCCCCCCCCCCCCCCCCCCCCCCCCCCCCCCCCCCCCCCCCCCCCCCCCCCCCCCCCCCCCCCCCCCCCCCCCCCCCCCCCCCCCCCCCCCCCCCCCCCCCCCCCCCCCCCCCCCCCCCCCCCCCCCCCCCCCCCCCCCCCCCCCCCCCCCCCCCCCCCCCCCCCCCCCCCCCCCCCCCCCCCCCCCCCCCCCCCCCCCCCCCCCCCCCCCCCCCCCCCCCCCCCCCCCCCCCCCCCCCCCCCCCCCCCCCCCCCCCCCCCCCCCCCCCCCCCCCCCCCCCCCCCCCCCCCCCCCCCCCCCCCCCCCCCCCCCCCCCCCCCCCCCCCCCCCCCCCCCCCCCCCCCCCCCCCCCCCCCCCCCCCCCCCCCCCCCCCCCCCCCCCCCCCCCCCCCCCCCCCCCCCCCCCCCCCCCCCCCCCCCCCCCCCCCCCCCCCCCCCCCCCCCCCCCCCCCCCCCCCCCCCCCCCCCCCCCCCCCCCCCCCCCCCCCCCCCCCCCCCCCCCCCCCCCCCCCCCCCCCCCCCCCCCCCCCCCCCCCCCGGATTGCAATGATGAAAGTGATGGAGGGGATGAAGAGGAAACTAGTGAGTAGGAATTCCAGAAGGCCACGGACGCCCTATGCATTAACGGGGGTGTATCTCTGCACTCCTCTCACCGCCAACTTAACAGTGGGCGCGTGAGGTCAACGCCGTGGAGCTAGTGGTAGAATCTTGGAAGCCGCTCAAGTGGTCAGCACGCCCATCATCTTTGAAGAAGAGGACCATCCTGACCGCACCACTGCGGTAGGGTGCTTGCCGTTGTTGGTTTCACCAACGATTCGCAACCTCAAAGTCACAAAGATGTTGGTTGACAGTGGGGCCGGGTTGAATCTGCTTTCCCCAAAGGTCATCATCAAACTTCAGATAGCAGAGGAAGAAATCAAAGTCATGGGCACGTTTCAAGGAATCAACTCCCGGTAGGAGTCAGCCTAAGGGAAAGATCACGTTGCCAGTGACATTCGGAGGAGAGTTGAATTACCGGACTGAGAAGGTTGTGTTTGATGTGGTCGACCTCCCCCTGTCATACAAGGGAATCCTTGGATGCCCAGCTCTGGCAAAATTCAGGGCTACATCCCACTATTTCTAAAACACCTTGAAGATGCCAGGGCCGGTGGGTGTCATTTTTGTTCCGTCAGATGAGAGGGACGCAAATTATTTGCATGGATAAGATGTACCGGGATGCAGTCACGACAGAGGCTGCAGTTCCCTCCATCTAAAGCAGAGGAAAGAAGAAGGCTAGCAGGGACACCAGCAAGGAATCCGGGAAGCGTACCTCTTTGGAGTATGCTGCGCCTGTTGATGGCTTGCCGGAGAGTTCCAACAGCAAGAAATCCAAGGCTGCTGCACCTCATGTGAAAAAGGTCCCGGCAAGGCTGGCTGGTGCTGATGGTACCTTTACTATTAGTGCCACCCTTGATGACAAATAGGAAAGTGCGCTCATTGCCTTCCTGCGGGTGAATATCGGTGTGTTTGCTTGGCAACCATTTGATATCCCCAGTGTTCCAAGGGAGGTAATCGAGCACCACCTTGTTGTCTGCCCACATGCCTGACCCATCAAGCAGAAGGTCCAAAAGGAAGCCTTGGAGCGGCAGCAATTCATTACAGAGGAAATCAACAAACTTGAGGCAGCTGGTTTGGTCAGAGGAGACTGCATCCGACATGGTTAGCAAACCCAGTGGTCGTACGCAAGGCTAACGGAAAATGGAGGCTTTGCATAGATTTCACAGATCTTAATAAGGCCTGCCCGAAGGACCAATTTCCCTTGCCGTGCATCGAGTATATTGTGGATTCCACTTCAGGATGTGATTTGCTCTCCTTTCTGGATGCGTACTCTAGATATCATCAGATTTTTATGTCCAAGGAAGACGAAGAGAAGACCTCATTCAGCACCCCATGTGGCACATACTGCTTCATGCGCATGCCTTTCGGGTTGAAGAGTGCCGGGTCCACTTTTGCAAGAGTAGTCCAGATTGGTTTTGAATCACAGTTGCACAGGAACATTGAAGCTTATATGGATGTTATTGTGGTCAAGACCAAGGACAGATCAACCCTCATCCAGGATTTAGAAGAGACATTTGCTAATCTGCGCAAGATCAACTTGAAGCTGAACCCAGAGAAGTGCGTGTTTGGCGTTCCCTCCGACAAGCTACTTGGTTTCTTCATGTCCGATCGCGGGATAGAGGCCAACACCTATAAGATCAAGGCTACCGAGAAGATTCAGGCACCTAAGACAGTTAAGGACGTGAGGAGTTTGACAGGATGCATTGCCGTGCTTAGCAGATTCATCTCCAAGTCTGCCAACCGCTCCTTGTCGTTCTTCAAGATCTTGAAGAAGGCAGGACCCATGAAGTGGACACCAGAAGCAGATACAACACTGCAAGATTTGAAGACCTACTTGTCCTCTGTGCCCACTTTGGTTGCTCCCAAACCACAAGAGCCCTTGCTGCTATACCTGGCGGCAACTAATCAAGTGGTTACTGTAGCACTAGTGGTGCAACGGGAAGTGGAGGAAGCAGCAGCCTCAGCTAGTGTCCCTTCCAGGGGGGAGAGTGAGAACAGCCCGGCAAGGCCAGATATGGATCAGGACAAAGAAGAGCACGGTAGTGGAGACAACCCCAAGGACGCGGCAAGGAAGAAAGTGGTGCATCGCCCAATGTACTTCATCAGCTCCCTATTGCAGGGGGCTAGATCCAGGTACTCTGGTGTGCAAAAGTTGATTTTTGGCCTTGTCTTGGCCTCAAGGAAACTGCGCCACTACTTCCAAGCCCATGAGATCATGGTTGTCACCCACTTTCCTTTGCAAAGGATACTCCGAAACCCTGAGGCTACCAGAAGAATAGTGGAGTGGGCATTGGAGTTATCCAGCTTTGGCCTCAAATTTGAAAGCACATCAACAATTCAGAGCAGGGCATTGGCAGAGTTTATTACAGAATGGACGCCAACACCTGATGAAGAAGTGCTAGAAACAGTTATTTCCCGGCAAGTAAGCACCCCAAGAATGGATCATGTATTTCGATGGTGCCTTCTCCCTACAAGGTGCAGGGGCTAGCGTGCTTCTCATTGCTCCCATTGGAGAGCACCTAAAGTACGTCATCCAGATGCATTTTCCTCAGGAGGAGGCGACCAACAATACAGCAGACTTGCTGGGCTCAGGATTGCCACTGAATTGGGAATCAAGAAAATGATCATTCGAGGAGATTCACAACTTGTGGTGAGATAAGTAAACAAGGATTACCAAAGTCCATTGATGGAGGCATACATTGAGGAAGTGAGAAGACTGGAGGAGCGCTTTGACAGACTGCAAACAGAGCATGTACCCCGTGTGGAAAACAACATTGCTGATCATCTGTCAAAGTGCGATGCATAGAAGATTCCTGTGCCAGGAACTTTTGTTCTCCATCTTACTCAGCCCTCCGTATCCCCGGCAACAATGGCCCAAAAAAGGAGGAAATTGGACTCTGGTAAGCCTCTCCCGGCAGAGCCTCCCAAGGCTCCTGGTAGGGACCTTGCCGGAAACAACTCCCCTTCGATTGCCAGGCTACACCCTCCTGCCCGGCCACTGGTCCCTGCAGTCGAGGAAGGCGCTCCCGCGAATGAGAAGCTGAAACAGTAGCCCGGAGGGCCAGTATGTATCAGTTTGTTGATGACACACTATACAGAAGGACACCCAACAGTGTGAAATTGAACTGCATTTGCTAGGAAGAAGGAAAGGAACTACTGGCAGAAATACACAAAGGCATGTGCGGCTCCCAAATTGGATCAAGGGCATTGGTTGGGAAAGCATTCTGGCAAGGATTCTATTGGCCCACAGCCCTCGAAGATGCGGTCGAGCTAGTCACCAAATGTGAAGCCTACCAGTTCCATTCCAAGAACATCCATCTGCCTGCTCAAGCTCTTCAGACAATCCCTTTATCATGGCCGTTTTCGGTCTGGGGGCTTGATATCCCGGCCCTTTCCCCCAAGCTGCCGGGGGCTTTGAATTATTGTTTGTTGCACTCGACAAGTTTATAAAGTGGCCGGAAGTAGAAGCCGTGAGAAAGGTGACTGCTCAGTCAGCTATCGAGTTCTTGAAAGGATTGGTGTGCCGCTTCGGGGTCCCGGCCTAGGTCATCACCGACAACAGCACCCAGTTCACGAGCTGCGCCTTCATGTAGTATGTTCATGCCCTCGGAAGCAAGATCTCATTTGCCTCTGTTGTGCATCCCAGAAGCAATGGACAAGCTGAGAGGGCGAACACTGAAGTGTTGCGAGGACTCAAGACTAGAACATTTGATAAGTTGCAGAAGTGCGGCAGGCGATGGATCGATGAGCTGCCGGTGGTTCTTTGGTCCCTCAGAATGACACCAAATCGAGCTACCGGGTAGAGTCCCTTCTCCCTAGTCTACGGGGCAGAAGTAGTTATCCCGACGGAACTCATTTACGGGTCACCTCGAGTGCTTGTTGGAGATATGCCCTAGAGGCAATCATGTATGATGATATTTCCTATGTGTTTATGAATAAAGATAGTCCTTGGACATTATCAATGATATGTATAAACAAGTACATGACTTGTTTGTGGGACTATGCATTGTATGATGACTGACCTAAAAGGTCCCTAGTCGAAAGGGCTATGTGGACGCGCAACCGGCTAGACTAGCATATGACACGGTCGATGGCTTGGTCTCACTAGCCATGGATCATTGGATGCTAACCGGATAATATGGACTCGGAAGGATCTGGTTGGATTCAACATAGTCGGATCCGAGTTGAGATAAGGTCCGAGTCGGACAGACCCAACTATGAGATGCAGCGATATGTCATATGTGAGTCTCTAGTACAACATACATTCTATGTCCTAAGACCTGAGCTGGCACATGTACTCGGGGTGGTGGAAGACTTGCTTTGGGCCAACCAAATGCTACTCTGTGACTGGGTAGATACAAAGGTAGGTTTCGGGCTTGTCCAGTCGCATGCTGCGAGACATGGTCGAGCAAGATGGGATTTGCCCCTCCGATCAGGAGAGATATACTCTAGGCCCCTCATGTGATCCTACCAAGATAAGCAAGGCCATGCGATTAGGATTATGAGATAATACGGTTTGTGGTTGGCATCACTGGAACGAGAAAGAGGTCGGAATAGCACAAGGATGACAGACTCGCCTTGAGCCCGACAACATATATTGTGTGGCAAAGGGAACAGAAGTGTGACGTACGGGTTTGCCTAACCACCTTTATCGGACACTTGGAGTCAGCATGCTTTGCTAGAGGCCGCTACCGACGAGCCGAGTCGGATGTGATCGGACTCGCGACCAAGTGAACGAGAACCTAAGGGGTCGCGCGCTTAAGGGAAGGAACCTGTGAGGCCCGGTCCGACTCCACGAGTTAGAAGTGATCCTACTCGGATTAGGATCAAGGCCGAACAGACTTTGGGCTTTAGGATCCGTGCGAGGCCCAAGTGTTGAGCATGCGACGGATGCCTATATAAAGTGGAGGTGCGACACACTCATTCGATTGATCGCTTCGGCGCTGTCACTAGGGTTTGCATGTGTTGCGAATAGCTACCTCCACTCATCGCCGACTGTGTGGTTGGACCTAGTAGTCCGCCGCATGGTGTTCCTCCTGCACGCGGGGATACCGTTAGAGGTGGTGCACTTGTGCCGCTCTGGCGAACCTGTACGAGGGATCCGACGACCAGCTGTTCGAGGGAGATCGGACGAGGAGGAGACAATCCACGCTGACGTGCTGCCCCAACTCTTCTTCCGCTGCACGGCACTGCACGTCTAGTGGTAATGATCTGTGATCCATCTCCCGTAGCATGTTCTTGGTTGTTCTGCACGTAGGAAAACTTTATTTGCAGTCGACGCACCCTATCGTAGGTCCCAATAGTGCTTGCCTATGATGAAGTAGCACTGGATCAACACCGGCGTGATGATGATGTGCTTCTCGAGGAGAACCTTCTCCGGGCTGCTACGCGTGCGGCATGCTACCAGCAAGCCATGCGTCACTATCACAGCCACAGGGTTCACGCCCGGTGTTTTGAGGAAGGCGACCTTGTCCTTAGGCGCGTCCAGTCCGCTAAGGGTGCAAACAAGTTGACGCCGAAGTGGGAAGGCCCTTACAGGGTAGTACGATTCACCAGACCTAGCGCAGTCCGTCTGGAGACCGGAGATGGCATTCAATTGCAAAACTCATGGAATATTGAGCATCTCCACAAGTTCTACCCATAAGGCGCAGCTGTCGGGCCCTGCCTGACAGCCACCCTTTTGTACAGGCCTTGCCACAGTTGCATGTAACCACTTGTACAAAGCCAGGCGCAGACCCTGAGCAACAGAGAAATAAATGAAGCGCTGGGGGCCCCCTGACAAGTTGCATGGATGCATAAGTATTTCATGAGCATCGCATGTTCATGTAGATAAGATCGCATCTGGCATCATTTTCATCTGCATAAGCTGCAGGCTCCTGTTGAGGACTTGGTCCCCAAGAGGAGATGGAAAGATAAGCCTACACTGCTATCTTCAGCAAGCCAAACTGATAAGTTCTTTCTCTTATCCATTCGTGTTCTGTAAGCAAGGACTTGTGCATAAGAAAACCTCGCCGCTTTTTGAAACTTAGGTGCTCCCATTACTTGACTCAAATGTTGCTTCGGTCAGGATGGTCATAGTGGCCTTTGGTGAAAAAAGATTGGCGGGGGGCTGGTCCCTCTTCATGATTTGTGCCCGATAGGCCTAACTCCACGGCAACAAAACTGAGGGTACCGGCAGGGTAGCTTGCCAGGGGGAAACTTGTTTACTTAAAAGTATAGAGGTGTTCCACCTCTGCATGGACATATTACATGCACGAGTCCCCGGCAAGGTTTATCTTTTTCATTAATATGCTGATCAAACAAGTACTAACCTTACAGGACACAAACATGGATTCAAGAGATTACATAATTTGAACTAAAATTTGGCAAGTGCCTACATATTTAAGATTGAAAAAAGATAAGTGCCCTGTGATGCCCTTTCTTGTCCCTCTCCTCCTAGGCACTGCGGCAGGAGGTGAAGAGGGCAAAAGGAGTGCCTGGGCAAAAGCCCAGCCTGACCCTGTCGGGCTCCAGGAGAGGTAGCCCGGCGGAGGCGGGAGGGCACTGACGAAGGTGATGGTGAAGAGATCGGCGGAGGCGACCCGTCAACCGCCACCACCAGGGCCAGCAAGACGTGGCAGGGTGAACGGAGCTGCAGCCCGCGAGGAAGCCTGCCGGGGTCTAGCTGGAATGCTGCTGGAGGAGCCGGAGGCACCACCTCCACCCATGCTCCCAACTTCCCGGCAAATCACCTTGCCGGAGAGGAGGTGCAGATGCAGATGGTGCTGCCGCTGTCGGTTCAATATCCGGCGTATCTCGTAGTAGGGGTCCTAAGCTAGGCATCTTGGAGCGATGGTAACATGAACGCGGGATTTTATCCAGCTTCGGGCTCTCTTGAAGAGATAATACCCTACATGCTGCTTTTGATTGTATTCATATGGGGTGTAGTACAGAGTACATGTATCTACCACGAGATTGTAGTAATGAATATCCGATCGTCTATTGACTAGCCTGGCCTCGGTTTATATAAGACACCGGAGGCCTAGGGTTTAGGAGAGTCCTTGTCTTGAGCGCCACGTCTTGTGGAGTCTTCCTTGTATGCGGCAGGGGTTGTCCGAACTGGCCCATGAGTATGTGGCCATGGGGTCCTCGGCCCAATCTAACTGATCGGGAGACGACATGGTGAGTACCCTCTAGTCCAGGACACCGTCAGCCGCCGCCTGACGGTGATGGTCCGGCTGATGCTCAGCCGGAGTCAGAGTCGCCGCCCTCCTAGTCGGTGCCGTCATCATTGCCGTCACTGCCCCCCTCGTCGCTATCACTCGAGGAGGAGCTTTCGTCATCGGTCGAGCTCTCCGCGCAGCACCCTAAGCGAGCACCCGAGCTCCCAAAATCTTTGACGGAAAGGAAACCATCCTCCATTAACTTAAAATGGAGGATGTGCCCTTTCGACAAGCTATGTGCACAAGCAAAAGTCTTCTAGCCTCGACCTAAGTACATGACAGGAGGGGCGGGGAAATCTACATCCACCCGTATGCTGCCATTCCCGCAGCCCCTCATGTGTAGCCTCAACGCTCGCTGTCCGTTGAGCTCCATCACCCTTGCAAATGGAGTAGGGAGGCGGAGGCGGCCATGCAGAGGCTTATATAGCCTGATGACGAACTCCGGAGGCTGGTCTCCAACGTGGCCCTCCAACGGAGGAGCGTCTGATGGGGGCGCGATCAGGGCATCGCCCCGTCCTCCTCCTCCTTGGGCGCCATAACGACCGCGGCCTCGTCCTCTCCCTCCCTCTCTCACGGCGGGTTCCGCCCCCATGTCTTCACGAGGAGGAGGGAGTTGCTGTCGAGCAGAAGCTCTCGTCGCCGCCACTCGAGTGCCACCGTGTCCTTGTCCTCTCGCCATGGCGAGCGAAGAAAGTTTGAGGAAAGGGAGAAGGAAAGTGTGTGAGCAAACACACCACTCCTGCCCCCTTTTATAGGGGAATGTGGCAGGGGGCTGGCTTCTCATTCAGAAAGCAACCACCCCGCTCCCCCAATACGGCTTCCCTGCACCTTCGACAGCTTAGCGAATCAGAGCCGACCTTCTGCGCCAACCAACGATGCCTGGTTTTCTGCCATGGCGCCCGTCCCCGCACCCTCCGCATCCGCCACCTACCTTGCGCAATGCATGCAGTACACGTGGTAGATGCACCCAGAGCGGGAGGCAAGTGGGATGGCAGTTTCTACCCCATGATCGTGGGGTGTGGGGATCCACGGGCCAAGATCTGGATTTTCCCATAACATTCAACACGACGTGTGGGAAAACCAGAAACTAGCCCGAGCTCAGGTTAATGAAGAAGAAAAGAAGATCTCAAGGGGCCAGCCAATTCTATGCCCCTGCCTGTTTACTGGTTAGGGCTTTCCCCGACGACGCCCGACATCGCATTCGGTCCAGGCCCAGGGGCTCCTGTCGGTGCAACAGACCCTGGGTCCGTTGCCCAGACTGTGCATAGGCCCAAGGATGAGATTACAGCACCAAGGTCAGATCAAAGCGCGGGGGATCAGTTCTTTGAAGGATCAAAGTGCAGACCAAGATGACCAAGACTAGCCAGAGAGACAAGATACCACTACGGGAAGAGCCTCCCTTGCCTGGCAGGCTAGCCTGGCAAGGCTGGGGTTACCCCAGAACCAACCCTCCAAGATCGCCCCGGCAGGCCTGCTGGGGCTTGCAGAGACAAACCAGTCCACCGCACCACCTCACAGCGACGCACGTCGTCGATCAGTGCGGTGTCAATCTCCTAACTGACTAAGTGGCTGCTTCCTGCCAGATGGTGGCAGCCACTTCCTACAGAAAATACCTCCAAACGACACCTGTCCTGAGACGTGTCAAGCAAGCAGGAGCGAACCTAGTGAAATAGCCCGACAAGGCCTGCCGGGCATGCTATGATGTGACACTGAGCGGCGCATTTAATGCGCTCTGTCAGCTTGTCGAGTTAGGTATGATAGCACTGTTTGGTATCTAATCAGTATGTAAAGACTGATTTGCCACTGTGGTGACCCCTTCATCTATAAAAGGAGCCCCATGGCAACCGTAGAATTGATTCGGACCCTCACACATTCATACGCGCGTAGCCACTCTCGCCTCGAGGCAACCCTGCTGGGCAAGAGCATTGCGTTTTACACCATTTTCCTCCATCAGTCCACCAAAGCAGGAGTAGGGTTTTACGCCTCGCAGCAGCCCAAACGTAGGTAAAACTGCCTGTGTGATCTCTGTCATGCTGAGATACGCTTCCCTGATCTTTGTGCAATGTGCCCATCCCCCCGCGAAACGAAAAGGGGCTCATGGCCCCATAGGTGGTCATGGTTTTCCACGACATCCTCCATTGGTCCAATTAGTTTTTGCTTTAGTGGTGTATACTTTGAATAATTAGTTACTCTTGGTACTGCTGTAGATTAGCTTGCATGTTGAATTCTTAGAGTTCAAAGTAGTTTGAATGCTTGATATGGCCTCTATGCATCCCTATGAGTAGTTGCTATGAATTTTGTGAAGTTTTGTTGAGAAAAATTTTGTGGACTAAAAATTTAAGAATTTCGTTCATAGGAAAAAGATGAGTTTTTTAGGAAGTTTTCTTCCAAGAAGAACTCCAAGGGAGTTATTGGGTTGTGTCCCCAACACACCCAAAACAATGGTATATTGTATAGGTGCACTAGTTTGGCGAAGAGATGGTGATAAAAGTGTAATATGGATGGTAGATATAGGTTTTTGTAATCTGAAAATATAAAAACAACAAGGTAGCAAGTGGTAAAAGTGAGAGAAAATGGTATTTCAATGCTTGAAAACAAGGCCTAGGGTTCATACTTTCACTAGTGCAAGTTCTCTCAACAATGATAACATAATTAGATCATATGACAATCCCCCAACGTGCGACAAAAGTCACTCCAAAGTTCCTATCGCGGAGAACATAAGATGAAATTGCTTGTAGTGTATGAAACCACCTCAAAGTTATTATTTCTGATCAATCCATTGAGCTATTCATAGAAGTGTCACAAACAGCCCTAGAGTTCGCAGTAAAATAACACCATATGACACACATCAATCAACCCTAATGTCACCTAGATACTCCAATGTCACCACAAGTATCCGTGGGTCAATTATACGATATGCATCAAACAACTTCAGATTCATAATATTCAATCCAACATAAAGAACCTCAAAGAGTGCCCCAAGATTCCTACCAGAGAAACAAATACGATAACATGCATCAACCCCTATGCATAGATTACCCCAATGTCACCTCGGGAATTCACGAGTTGAGTGCCAAAACATAAATCAACTGAATCAATAGAATACCCCATTGTCACCATGGGTATCCCATGCAAGACATACATCAAGTGTTCTCAAATCCATAATAGTATTCAATACGATAATAGTGAAATCTCAAAGGTAAAACTCAATTCATCACAAGAAGATAGAAGGGGAGAAAGACCATATGATCCAACTATAATAACAAAGCTCGTGGTACGTAGAGATCGTGCCATATCAAGAACACGAGAGAGAGAGAGAGAGAGAGAGAGAGAGATCAAACACATAGCTACTGGTACTTACCCTTAGCCCCGAGGGTGAACTACTCCCTCCTCGTCATGGAGACCGCCGGGATGATGAAGATGGCCACCGGTGATGGTTTCCACCTCCGCCAGGGTGCCGGAACGGGCTCCAAATTGGTTTTTCATGGCTACAGAGGCTTGCAGCAGTGAAACTCCTGATCTAGGTTTTTTCTGGGGGTTTCTAGATTTATAGGAATTTTTGGCATCGGTTTCACATCAGGGGGTCCACGAGGCAGCGACAAGGTAGAGGGGTGCGCCCTATGCGTGTGGGCGCGCCCTCCACCCTTGTCATTGACTCGGGACTCTTCTGGCCCAACTATTGTGCTTCGGGGGCTTCTTCTGGTCCATAAAAAATTACCATAAATTTTCAACTCGTTTGGACTCCCTTTGATATTCATTTTCTTCAAAACTCAAAAACAAGGAAAAAACAGAAACTGGCACTGGGCTCTAGGTTAATAGGTTAGTCCCAAAAATAATATGAAATAGCATATAAATGCATACAAAACATCCAAGATGGATAATATAATAGCATGGAACAATAAAAAATTATAGATACGTTGGAGATGTATCAATGGCATGCACAAGGGGAACAAGAATGGAGTTACAAGTGATGATTTCTGGACTTTGAAACCACCATAATGAGTGCATAAAGCCTTGGATGAAATATACAAGATGCAACTTCATAAATTTCGTCCATAGGCTATTCTATGTGTTGTGTCACCTTATTATTACGCCAGGCCCATGTAATTTTGAAATACTTGATTATAGGTTGTTTTTAGAGTCCGTATGTGTGGGGAAACAAGAGGTAGGGTTGGTTTCGGACCCCTCCACTAAGGGCAACGAAATTCCACCCGTCTTCCTCCATATATAAGCCCTTAGGGCATCGTTTAGACTTTGGGTTTTGTTTATATTAAAAGTTCGCCATAGCTGCAACTTTGCATACTTCATTTGTGTTCAACGACCAGACCAAGACGTCACAGAACGCCACTTGATCAATAAAGATTTCCTCTTTTATTCACAATATCCAGATTGCAATTTCAGTTTCTTGCTTGTTCTTCGTTTGCTTGCAGGAAATAGACCTTTGTGGTCAAGTTGATCATGCTCCGGTGTGGTCAATAACCTCTTGGAGTTGGTTTAGCGGCGCGACGTCCTCGCACATCCGTAGTCGGATCATCAAAGTCTACTCCATCAACAACGATGGCCACCATCTCATCGAATTACGGGACACCTTAGCCTCTATCAAAGACACTCCAAGAAAAACTTATGATATGTGACAAATAAAAAATATAGCTCAAAGTAAAATACCGACGGTTGTTAGAAGAAAGAGGGGATGCCACTCTGGCATCCCCAAGCTTAGTTGCTTGCTTCTCTTTTAGGTAATTGCTGGGGATGCCAAGGGGCATCTCCAAGCTCAGGCTCTTCTTACTCCTTAGTACTTCATCCATCGTGATCTCACCCAAAACTTGAAAACTTCAATCACACAAAACTCAACAAAAACCTTCGTGAGATCCATTAGTATAACAAAGCAAATCACTACTCTAAGTGCTGTCGCAAACCCATTCATATTTTATTCTTGCATTATATCTACTGTATTCAAACTTTGCTATGGCTCATACCCCCCGATAGAGTCCATAGATTCATCAAAATAAGCACACAACGCAAAGAAAAAAGACTCTGTCAAAAACAAAACAGTCTGTAGCAATCTAAAAACTCCGTATACTTCTGTAACTCCAAAATTCTGAAAAATTAGGACGGTGTAGGCCATTTGTATATAAATCTTGTTTAAAAAATTCAGATTTTTTCGTCGCTTATGTGATTTTTAAAATTATTTTACTGGACGAAAAAGTTTCTGTTTTCCAACAAGATCAAATCAACCATCACCCAACATGATCCAAAAGGCTTGGCTTGGCTCAAACAGTAATTAAAACACAAAAAATAATCACAATAGTATCATAATTGTGCAAACACTCAAGAACAGAAAGAAAAAGACAAAAATAAATTTTATTCATTGGGTTGCCTCCCAACAAGCGCTATCATTTTACGCCCATAGCTAGGCATAAAATTTCAACGATGCTCACACAAAAGATAATAATTGAAACACAAAGGGAGCATCATGAAACATGTGACAAACACATTTCAGTCTAACATACTTCCTATGCATAGGAATTTTATAAGAAAAAAATTATCAAGACAAGCAATTTCTAGCTGTCGGCGTTTTGGGAACCGAGGTACCCAGACTTGCCTGCCTGCGGCCCGCGGCGTGGCTCCATCAGCAGCCTGGTACGACCCATCTTCAGCACCAGCAGCACAAGACCCTCGCGAGGGGGCAAGCCTCGTGAGGCAGACAGTGTCACGACCTCCAGGAGGAGCGGCCTCCTCAGGCTGGCTCCAAAGGAGCGGAGATTTCTATGCAAGCCCTCACCTCGTGAGGTTCGGACGACGCAAGCCATGACGACCAAGGTCAGGCGGGCGCCAGCGGGCCCAGAGCAGCATGTTTCCTCTTTTCTGCTAAGGAGGCAAGCGCAGGCGCGGACTCCTGAGGAATCAACCAAAGGTTTCCATTTCCATGCTACAAGACCAAGACTGCCAGGACGGCAGGACGGAGGTCATCGCCGAGCCCATCACGGCGTCACGACAAGAGGCTTTGCAGGCGAAGACTACCTTTTGTCAGGATAGGATGTACTAGAGTTCTCCCTTCGAATTTGGCCATTGTGGGATCCCTTCCCGCCCTTAGCAGGGAAGAGGACCAAGGCCACTATAAGTAGAGAAGCACCACCACCATAGAGAGGATCCCGGACGGATCCATTCCATCCTTACACCCACCAGCTCACTCGAGCACAAGAACACACCTCCTGAGCTTGTTCTCCCACTATACTAGTTCATCCTCAGCCCACCTCGAGGCCAATCCACCACAAAGCAGGAGTAGGGTTTAACACCGCAAGGTGGCCCGAACCTTGGTAAACTGCTGTGTCCCATTTCCTTCCAGTTCATCCAGCTAGGCCGTGGGATCGACGTGTTAGCAGACTGGGGAGATTGAGTTCTTCGCACACACCCCAGAGTTCGAATCTATCAAGGGTCCGCGGAGCCCAAAATCCGACATTTGGCGCGCCAGGTAGGGGTGCCTCGGAGCCTCTATTCCTTTGGTTGATCTGACCCCGTTTTGCCTTCCCCATCGCGGATGCTCGCCAAGTTCTTGTTGAGCGTCGGGCCGCCCTCGCCGCCCGCGTCGTCCAGACGGCACGGGCAGGCGATGGCACTCCCTGTTGTCCACCGTCGGTGGCGGCCAATGCCACCACCGTTCCCGCGGCCCACGAGTAGCAGGCTTCGTCGATGCAGCCCTCTGTGCGGCGTGATGGGCGCACCGCGCAGCCTGTCGCTGACTCTGGTGGCCGCTTTGTCTTCTCATGCTCGTCGCGGGCTGGCGAACACTCAGGCCGCATTGCTGATGGCACGCGAGCTTCTGCGCTCTCGCCCGACCGTCGACCTCTACGGGGACTAGCTGGACCACATAACCGAGCTCGTCAACGCTGCAGGAGAGGCGCCTGCACCATCCTGCTCACGATGCGCCTCCTCCACCCCCCAGGCAAGACGTCGTCCCCGAGCCAAGGCGCGAGGCTCCCCGGTGCGACGCACCGCGCAGGGCGCCGACGCGTGATGAAGAAAGCTACCGAGTGGTGCAGCGGCCCCAAGGAGAGGCGCGTGCGCTCCCAGCACTGCCACGTCAAGACCGCGCGCCGCCCAAGGTGGTGGTGCGCTTGTGCCAAGATCAGGCTCCACCTCCACGGCGGGCTCCCGTGACCACGGTGGGATGTCACGCGTTCACCCCGGAGCTACGCCGCGTCGTCTGGCCAGGCCAGTTCAAGCCCGACCTGCCTCCGTGCTACGATGGCACCCCCGACCCTGCTGAGTTCCTGCAGCTCTATGATTTGAGCATCGAGGCGGCCAACGGCGATGAGAAGGTCATGGCAAAGTGGTTCCCCATGGCCCTCAAAGATGGCGCGCGCTCATGGCTCCTGAACCTTCCCACGGGATCGATCTCCTCCTAGGATGAGATGCGAGAGCGCTTCATCGCCAACTTCCAGGGCACTCGCAACCGCCCACCGGTTGCGGCTGACCTACGGTGCACCAAGCAGCAGCCAGGAGAGACCTTGCACAAATACATCCAGCGCTTCAACGGCGTTCGCCTCAAGATTCCCAAGGTGTCGAACGAGGCTATCATTTCGGCATTCACTGATGGCGTCCAGGACGTCAAGATGAAGGAAGAGCTCGCCATACACGAGGACCTGTGCATGGCTCTGGAGATGTTCAACATGGCAACCAAATGTGCGAGAGCCGAGGAAGGTCTCCTCTCCCTCCTGGAGCTTCCAGAGGCTGACCCAAAAGACAAGAAAACTAAGGCCAAGGATGTGAAGCGCAAGGGGCCAGCTGTGCTCGCAGCGGAACCCAAGATGAAACGCGGCTGCGACCACCCGGAGTCATCCAAGAGCAGCCACCCATCCTGCGTCTTCCACAATGTGCACAGCCACAACACCAATGACTGCCAGGATCTTAGGGCCATCCGCGACAGGCGCCTCGGTCGTCGCCCCGAGCGCAACGATCGAGGCTACGGCCGTGGAGGAGGCCGAGGCACAGGACGCTGGAACAACCGCGCCCCCCGCCAGGACTAGCGTGATCAGCCTCGTGAGGACCGCTAGCAAGGCCAGCCTCGCGAGGGTCCCTAGAGGGATCAGACTCGTGAGGACCATCCTCAGGGCAACAATGGCCTTCCCCCGCTGCAGCCGCCACGAAGAAAGAATGATGACCACCACCAAGATGATGGGGCCGGGGGCTTCCAAGAGCCTCGTGCCATCGCTTGCATCCTAGGCGACGCTCAGGCCCCTGCCTCCCATCGCATCTTCGAGCAGTTCGCTCACGAGGTGAACACAGCCCTCCCCAAGGTCGAGGCGACGCGTCCGCTCAGGTGGTCCAAGTACGCTATCACCTTAGATTCTACTGATCAGCTCAAGTACGTGGCCACTGCTAGCGCCCTCCCAATGCTCTGCTCGCCTACCATCAGCAACGTCCTCGTCACCGAGACACTCATCAATGGCGGTGCGGGGCTCAATGTTCTCTCCGCCGAGACGTTGGACGGACTCCAGGTGCCCTATGACCAGCTTCATCCCACCAAGCCTTTCTCAGGAGTGACCGACGGCTCCACCATCTTGATAGGGCAGATCCGCCTCCCTGTCACCTTTGGCAAGTGTGACAACTACCGCACTAAGCTCATCGACTTTGACGTCGCCCACATTCGGCTCCCGTACAATGCCATCCTTGGGTATCCGGCCCTGGCCAACTTCATAGCTGCAACACATCATGGCTACAATGTCCTCAAGATGCCAGGAAGCTACGGCATCATCACGGTCGCCTGTGACGAAAAGGATGCAGTGTGCTCCCTCGAGCGCGCCTACCTCCCTGAGGTCATCCCCAAGAAGAAGAAGCAACTGCTCTGACTTGGACCTCAGGAGGATGGGGCGACCGACGACCGTGCTTCAGGACCTGCGCCCACTAATGGGGCGCCTTCCCCTCTCCCATAGGAAGGCGCGCACGGCGCCCCTCTCGGGATGGGCTCGGGGGCTCTCCTCTGGAGGGCCTCTGACTTGGCCAGCGTCATGAGGGAGGCGCTCGGGCACCATGTGGAGGCATGCTTCAATACGCGTTTCTGCAAAGAGAGCGCAGGGCGCGATGCACCAGGCGCTCAGGAGTTCATCACCAAGGCAGCCAAGGAGCTGCAGGAGGCAAGAGCCATGCGAGGAGAGCATCGCCCAGCACCACACCGTGCAGCTCCCTCCCCTGACGATGGCAATGAGCTGCGCGTGTGCGTCAACGTCCCAGGGCTCAACAGAGCCGCGCCTAAGGAGCTCTTCTGGACGTCCCATGTTGGCCGGTGCAAGTGCACCCCTCACAACTACGTTTGCATGCCTTTCAGCCTGCCAAACGTGGCTGCTACATTCCAGCGACACATGCGGGCCGTCCAGGAGGCTCGCGAGGCCAGGCACAGGGCGATCCAGATGGAGGTGGCGCTGGATCATCGCGAGCCCCTGGGGACTTCAGAGACTCATGAGGTTCGGGACCGGGACAACTCGTGAGGAGCGACTTCTGCAGCATGCGTCTTTAGCTACTTCAACACTTCTTCAGCGACGGTGCCAGGTGACATTTTTTGGTTTGTTCAGTTGGGGGTACCCCTCGGGCAGCATTATCCCCAAGCCGTGTGGGTCTGTCCCTGCGGCATGTATCGTTCTTTGCATCTATTAGAACTGGCTTTACCTCTTCCATGAGTTGCTTTGTGATTATCACCTGCCTGTCCGGTGCTTCGTTGCCATGAACGTCGTGCACCTT
>JAAAWM010011426.1:0-78584 GCA_036873465.1 Thinopyrum obtusiflorum | reverse complement strand
CACGGCATGTCAGGTGCCCTTCCATGATAGCATGCCAAGTTTCATGAATTTCACATGAGTTTTAGATCTACTAGAATTTAAAAACCAGGCATCTCAATGTTTTGCCGGCAATCAACGGTGCCCTGGTGTGTTTGAAATTCATTCCCATTTCTTGCATGGGACCTAAGCATGCACCCAAGGACACATATTTGATTTTTCAACCAATTTATATGCACTGGAGCATCCGCATGTAGTTCAAATTTGAATTATGCACATAAATGCATTGAAAACTCAGTTAATGAATAAAAATGTCCAAACAAACCCCAAAAAATCACAAAAAATCACACAACACTCCTGTTGTTCTATGTTGACACGAGAAAAAAACTTGAAAGCAATAAGAGACAATGTATATCGTTTCGTCCCCAAAGGTGGGACGTTCCCTACCGAAAAACATCATGCTTGTTGTGAGAAGCTCCTGTTTGTGAGAAGCATATACCCAAACCTGCCCCAAATGGGACAAAAATTGTACCACGGCATGTCGGGTGCCCTTCCATGATAGCATGCCAAGTTTCATGAATTTCAGATGAGTTTTGGATTTACTAGAATTTAAAAACCAGGCATCTCAATGTTTTGCCGGCAATCAACGGTGACCAGGTGTTTGAAATTCATTCCCATTTCTTGCATGGGACCTAAGCATGCACCCAAGGACACATATTTGATTTTTCAACCAATTTATATGCACTGGAGCATGCGCATGTAGTTCAAATTTGAATTATGCACATAAATGCATTAAAAAAATTAGTTAATGCATAAAAATGTCCAAACAAACCCCAAAAAATCCCAAAAAATCACACAACACTCCTGTTGTTCTATGTTGACAAGAGAAAAAAACTTGAAAGCAATAAGAGGCAATGGATATCATTTCATCCCCAAAGGTGGGACGTTCCCTACCGAAAACCATCATGCTTGTTGTGAGAAGCTCCGGTTTGTGAGAAGCATATACCCAAACCTGCCCCAAATGGGACAAAATTTGTACCACGGCATGTTGATGCCGCTCCATGATAGCATGCCAAGTTTCATGAATTTCAGACGAGTTTTGGATTTACTAGAATTTAAAAACCAGTCATCTCAATGTTTTGCCGGCAATCAACGGTGCCCTGGTGTTTGAAATTCATTCCCATTTCTTTTATGGGACCTAAGCATGCACCCAAGGACACATATTTGATTTTTCAACCAATTTATATGCACTGGAGCATGCGCATGTAGATCAAATTTGAATTATGCACATAAATGCATTGAAAACTCAGCTAATGCATAAAAATGTCCAAACGAACCCCGAAAAATCACAAAAATTCACACAACACTCCTGTTGTTCTATGTTGACACGAGAAAAAAAAACTTGAAAGTAATAATAGGCAATGGATATCGTTTCGTCCTCAAAGTTGGGACGTTCCCTACCAAAAACCATCATGCTTGTTGTGAGAAGCTCCGATTTGTGAGAAGCATATACCCAAACCTGCCCCAAATGGGACAAAATTTGTACCACGTCATGTTGATGCCGCTCCGTGATAGCATGCCAAGTATCATGAATTTCGGACAAGTTTTGGATTTACTAGAATTTAAAAACCAGGCATCTTAATGTTTTGCCGGCAATCAATGGTGCCATGGTGTTTGAAATTCATTCCCATTTCTTGCATGGGACCTAAGCATGCACCCAAGGACAAAGATTTGATTTTTCAATGAATTTATATGCAGTGGAGCATGGGCATGTAGTTCAAATTTGAATTATGCACATAAATGCATTGAAAACTCACTTAATGCATAAAAATGTCCAAACGAGCCCTGAATAATTCCAATTCTTATATGATCACTGCAGATAAAAGGTCTAGCAATTCAAACACCGTCCATGGCTGCTGTGACCCCATTATGTAATTCAAATCAAGACCAAAAATCAAGTAGATCCCACACAGTTTATTATAACCAACCATGTGAGATGCAGCACAAAATATCTTTGGACCGTGTCTGAATAAGGGACCGTGTCTGATGGCACTTTGCACGCCAGTTTTTTGGCTGAAGCGATTCCAAATATTCGGCTTCCGCAGAAATATCTACCTCCCCGCCACCCCCCCCTTACCAAAAGCCACATTTCCCCTCTGTCCGCCTTCCTTTCCAAGTTGAAACCTTCACTCCTTGCTTGCAGCGCCGCCGCCTCCTCGCCGGTGACCCTCCTTCACGTTCCTCGGCCTCGCCTATCCAGGCAGGTAATCCACACCCGACCCCCATCCTCCTCCTCGTTCCACATCCCACATGCCCCGACCGCCGGCGCAAGTGCGACACCTTCCACCCAAATCACCGACCCCTCCACCAAATAAGTGCCGGCCTAAGCCATGGTGCACGCAGTATAGCCAGGACCTCAAGGAGCATTTGGCAGCGGAGAAGCAAATCGTGGCCGCACGCGCGGATGAGGTCGCAATGGCTGCCATTCGTGCCGACCCCCAGCTCTTGGAGGAGCACCTCGCCGTCGAGGCCACCGTTGACGCCTCGCGCGCCGACGCCGCGACACGGTTGGCTGCTTTAAACGACAGTTCATGGCATTTTTTCGAGGCCACCGTCAGTGCCTTCGACGAAGACTACGAGGTGTTTTATCAGTGTGCACGTGCTTACCTCATCTCGAGAGCCAGAAGGTTGGTGCCCGGAGCGGCTCAGGCAACTCACCACTACAATGAGGGCACCCACGATGTGGAGGCCTCACCCTCTTCCATGTCCAAGGAGCCAATCGTCATCGATATCTCTGACAATGAGGAGTAGCTTGTCTTATTAGCTCACTATAAGGACCCATGTTCAGTTTGCTAGCTACTGCCTTTCCTTAACAAATTCTAGTGAATTGTGCTATCTACTTTCACCATGCAATCTTCTGATATAGTGTATATGTTCTATATGTCGTGCAATGTGGTGTTCAATTAACTACTTGGTTCAATTCTGCAAATGTGATGTTCAATTCTTCAGGGTGCAATATTTCCAAGTTGTTAATCATGCTTGGTTTGGTTAACTGTCTGATCTTCTATTAGGAGTATGTTATATTGTGCAATGTGGTGCTCAGTTAATGTTTGGTTCATTTGTTGTGGTGTTTAGTTAACTGCTTGGTTCAATTCTGCAATGCGATGTTCAATTGCTGTGGCTGCATTCTCTTATTGTATACCATGTGATGAATAAATCAAATTTAGCTGTACTAAATACATGAGAAACAAATACAATTGCTATATTTCTAAGTTGTTAAGCATGCTTGGTTTGGTTAACTGTCTAATCTTCTAATAGGAGTAAGTTATATTGTGCAATGTGGTGCTCAGTTAATGTTTGGTTCATTTGTGGTGGTGTTTAGTTAACTGCTTGGTTCAATTCTGCAATGCGATGTTCAACTGTTGTGGCTGCATTCTGTTATTGTATACCATGTGAGGAATAAATCAAATTTGGCTGCAATTAATACATGAGAAACATATACAAGTGATGTATTTCCTAGTTCTTAATCATGCTTGGTTTGGATAAATGGGTTTTCCATGTGGCTTGAATTAATCTGATGAATCTGCAATGTGTTTATTTATCATCAACATATTTTACTGATAGCATGCGAACCCTTACTTAACCTGATGACTAACTACCTTATATGTGTTGCAGGGAAACAATGGGAAGCACTTAGGTTTAGAAGATGGTACTAACTATTATACCTTGCCTTTTTGTATTCCTTTGCCCCATTTCCAATATAGAGAAGATATTTATGCACATCCTTGTTTTTAGGCTTCACTGATGATTACCTCTCAAACCACCTCTGTGGTCAGGAGGCGAGGAAAGTTTTCATACAACACCCACGGTTCAATATTGAAGTGTTCCTGAAGAGGTCAAAGGATGGACGGTCAATCATCCACGGGCACTGGCCTAAAGTTGCAAAGACCTTCAACATGAATGAAGGCTCAATATTCGCCTTCCGCTTCAGTAGTTTTCCAGATGAGATGCATCTCTCTATGTGCCATCTATGATGCTAATTTCAAAAGGTTCTAGATGTTTCATGTGAAACTTGCTGCTGGTGCAGTTGTGTAATGGGGTAGCTGAGTGCTGAAGCTATATCATGTTGTACTCTGATGTATTTCAATTATGAAATCCTACTTCCTTAATATGGAAATGGAATATATTATGTGCTTAATATGAATGTCAATCAGATTAGTAAATGGATTATTAATAATAGGGCAATTAGCCTGCTAATAGGGCAATTAGCCCGCTAATTGGCCAATTAGCTTGCTAATTGGGTTTTCCTATTGCAAACGGTTATTGAGAAAACACCGTGGGCGATGACCTCGGGCAACGCACACAGTTTCTAGGAATAAACCGTGTTGGATCAATGAACAATCACACACGACATTCTCTTCTAAACCGTTTGCGTTATGCCATCTTGCGCAAACGTTTTCCTTGTAGTGACTTTGTGGGATGTTTATACGAATGGAAACGTTTAGTGGTTACTGACTATGTGGGATGTACTTACGACCGGAAATGATTTCGCCTGTATAATTGTATTTTTTAGCACTACTGTACGTATTTCTGTATTTGAGTGCTCGCCGGTTGCACACGACCTCATTTTGCCGAGCGTGTGTGCCAGGAGGGCATGTCCCCAACGGTTTTTGGGTCGTGTGGGAAGGACCCCCCTATCGCCCACACTCACTTGGCGACGGTTTCGAATGCCGTCGTGGAAAGGGGTTAAAAACCATTTGTTTAGGACCGACGCGCACCAGTGATAGCCGAAGAAGTGAACCCTTGTACTCCCCTCCACATGGGCATCCACCTGCCTTGTCTTCCCTGGCTCCGCGTCATTCCCTTCCTAGGCCTCGCCGTCGTCCACCGCCTGGGTGCTGTCCGCGCAGCATGGTCAACGTGGTCAACAAACGACGGCCATCGGAACAGGACTCTATGCGGTGAGGCTAACAGATGGACCCACCAGCTACATCTTCCCATGCAAGGAAGTCCGTCCATATTATGGGCAAAAAAAGATTCTTCCCCATGACAGCTGGGACCCACCCGGTCAAAGCATACGTAGTGTTGTCACGAACGTGTACAGACATACTGGTCGATCAGTCTCTCTGCAACGATGAACCGTGGTCGAGCAAGCAGCGGCACGTGTAGTAGTAGTAGATGAAGGAAATATGCCCTAGAGGCAATAATAAAGTTGTTATTTATATTTCCTTATATCATGATAAATGTTTATTATTCATGCTAGAATTGTATTAACCGGAAACTTAGTACATGTGTGAATACATAGACAAACAAAGTGTCACTAGTATGCCTCTACTTGACTAGCTCGTTGAATCAAAGATGGTTAAGTTTCCTAGCCATAGACATGAGTTGTCATTTGATTAACAGGATCACGACTTGACCCATTCCGTTAGCTTAGCATTTGATCGTTTAGTATATTGCTATTGCTTTCTTCATGACTTATACATGTTCCTATGACTATGAGATTTTGACAGTCCCGAATACTGGAGGAACACTTTGTGTGCTACCAAACGTCACAACGTAACTGGGTGATTATAAAGGTGCTCTACAGGTGTCTCCGATGGTACTTGTTGAGTTGAGATTAGGATTTGTCACTCTGATTGTCGGAGAGGTATCTCTGGGCCCTCTCGGTAATGCACATCACTATAAGCCTTGCAAGCAATGCAACTAATGAGTTAGTAGTGGGATGATGTGTTACGGAACGAGTAAAGAGACTTGCTGGTAACGAGATTGAACTAGGTATTGGGATACCGATGATCGAATCTCGGGCAAGTAACATACCGATGACAAAGGGAACAACGTATGTTGTTATGCAGTTTGACCGATAAAGATCTTCGTAGAATATGTAGGAACCAATATGAGCATCCAGGTTCCGCTATTGGTTATTGACTGGAGACGTGTCTCGGTCATGTCTACATATTTATCCAACCCGTAGGGTCCGCACGCTTAATGTTCGGTGATGATCGGTAATATGAGTTTATGTGTTTTGATGAACCGAAGGTAGTTCTGAGTCCCGGATATGATCACGGACATGACGAGGAGTCTCGAAATGGTCGAGACATAAAGATTGATATATTGGATGACTATGTTTGGACTTCGGAAGGGTTCCGGGAAAGTTCGGACAAATACCGGAGTACCGGGTGGTTACCGGAACCCCCCGGGGAGTGTAATGGGCCTATTGGGCCTTAGTGGAGAAGAGGAGGGGCGGCCAGGGCAGGCCGCGCGCCCCCTCCCCCTCTAGTCCGAATTGGACAAGGAAGGGGGGGCGGCGCCCCCCTTTTTCCTTCCCCCTCTCCCCTCCTTCCTTCCCTCCTACTCCTACTCTTGGAAGGGTTGGAGTCCTACTCCCGATGGGAGTAGGACTCCCCTTGGGGCGCGCCTAGGAGGCCGGCCCCCTCCCCCTCCTCCACTCCTTTATATACGGGGGAGGGTGGCACCCCATAGACACAAGTTGATTAGTTGATCTTTTAGCCATGTGCGGTGCCCCCCTCCACCATAATCCACCTCAGTCATATCGTAGCGGTGCTTAGGCGAAGCCCTGCGTCGGTAGCATCATCACCGTCATCACGCTGTCGTGCTGACGGAACTCTCCCTCGAAGCTCTGCTAGATCGTGAGTTCGTGGGACGTCACCGAGCTGAACGTGTCCTGAACTCGGAGGTGCCGTGTGATTGGTACTTGGATCGGTCGGATCGTGATGACGTATGACTACATCAACCGCGTTGTCATAACGCTTCCACTTACGGTCTATGAGGGTACGTAGACAACACTCTCCCCCTCGTTGTTATGCATCACCATGACCTTGCGTGTGTGTAGGAAAAATTTTTAAATTACTACGTTTCCCAACAGTGGCATCCGAGCCAGGTTTATGCGTAGATGTTATATGGACGAGTAGAACACAAGTGAGTTATGGGCGATACAAGTCATACTGCTTACCAGCATGTCATACTTTGATTCGGTGGTATTGTTGGATGAAGCGGTCCGGACCGACATTACGCGTACGCTTACGCGAGACTGGTTCTACCGACGTGCTTCGCACATAGGTGGCTAGCGGGTGTCACTTTCTCCAACTTTAGTTGAATCGGGTGTGGCTACGCCCGGTCCTTGTGAAGGTTAAAATAGCACATACTTGACGAAATATCGTTGTGGTTTTGATGCGTAGGTAAGAACGGTTCTTGCTCAGCCCATAGCAGCCACGTAAAACTTGCAACAACAAAGTAGAGGACGTCTACCCCCCCCCCCCCCCCCCCCCCCCCCCCCCCCCCCCCCCCCCCCCCCCCCCCCCCCCCCCCCCCCCCCCCCCCCCCCCCCCCCCCCCCCCCCCCCCCCCCCCCCCCCCCCCCCCCCCCCCCCCCCCCCCCCCCCCCCCCCCCCCCCCCCCCCCCCCCCCCCCCCCCCCCCCCCCCCCCCCCCCCCCCCCCCCCCCCCCCCCCCCCCCCCCCCCCCCCCCCCCCCCCCCCCCCCCCCCCCCCCCCCCCCCCCCCCCCCCCCCCCCCCCCCCCCCCCCCCCCCCCCCCCCCCCCCCCCCCCCCCCCCCCCCCCCCCCCCCCCCCCCCCCCCCCCCCCCCCCCCCCCCCCCCCCCCCCCCCCCCCCCCCCCCCCCCCCCCCCCCCCCCCCCCCCCCCCCCCCCCCCCCCCCCCCCCCCCCCCCCCCCCCCCCCCCCCCCCCCCCCCCCCCCCCCCCCCCCCCCCCCCCCCCCCCCCCCCCCCCCCCCCCCCCCCCCCCCCCCCCCCCCCTTCCGTTGAATTTTAATGCGTTCCTTGAGAAAGCAAAGTTGAAAGATGATGGTAGCAATTACATGGACTGGGTCCGTAACTTGAGGATTATCCTCATTGCTGCATAGAAGAATTACATCCTGGAAGCACCGCTAGGTGCCAAACCCGCTGCAGGAGCAATGCCAGATGTTATGAACGTCTGGCAGAGCAAAGCTGATGACTACTCGATAGTTCAATGTGCCATGCTTTACGGCTTAGAACCGGGACTTCAACGACGTTTTGAACGTCATGGAGCATATGAGATGTTCCAGGAGTTGAAGTTAATATTTCAAGCAAATGCCCGGATTGAGAGATATGAAGTCTCCAATAAGTTCTACAGCTGCAAGATGGAGGAGAATAGTTCTGTTAGTGAGCATATACTCAAAATGTATGGGTATAACAATCACTTGATTCAACTAGGAGTTAATCTTCCATATGATAGTGTCATTGACAGAATTCTTCAATCACTGCCACCAAGCTACAAGAGCTTCGTGATGAACTATAATATGCAAGGGATGGATAAGACAATTCCCGAGCTCTTCACGATGCTAAAGGCTGCGGAGGTAGAAATCAAGAAGGAGAATCAAGTGTTGATGGTCAACAAGACCACCAGTTTCAAGAAAAAGGGTAAAGGGAAGAAGGGGAACTTCAAGAAGAACGGCAAGCAAGTTGCTGCTCAAGTGAAGAAGCCCAAGTATGGACCTAAGCCTGAGACTAAGTGCTTCTACTGCAAAGGGACTGGTCACTGGAAGCGGAACTGCTCCAAGTTTTTGGCGGATAAGAAGGATGGCAAGGTGAACAAAGGTATATGTGATATACATGTTATTGATGTGTACCTTACTAATGCTCGTAGTAGTGCCTGGGTATTTGATACTGGTTCTGTAGCTAATATTTGCAACCCGAAACAGGGACTACGGATTAAGCGAAGATTGACTAAGGACGAGGTGATGATGCGCGTGGGAAATGGTTCCAAAGTTGATGTGATCGCGGTCGGCACGCTATCTCTACATCTACCTTCGGGGTTAGTTTTAGACCTGAATAATTGTTATTTGGTGCCAGCGTTAAGCATGAACATTATATCTGGATCTTGTTTGATGCGAGACGGTTATTCATTTAAATCAGAGAATAATGGTTGTTCTATTTATTTGAGTAATATCTTTTATGGTCATGCACCCTTGAAGATTGGTCTATTCTTTTTGAATCTCAATAGTAGTGATACACATATTCATAACATTGAAGCCAAAAGATGCAGAGTTGATAATGATAGTGCAACTTATTTGTGGCACTGCCGTTTAGGTCATATTGGTGTAAAGCGCATGAAGAAACTCCATTCTGATGGACTTTTGGAATCACTTGATTATGAATCACTTGGTACTTGCGAACCATGCCTCATGGGCAAGTTGACTAAAACGCCGTTCTCCGGAACAATGGAGCGAGCAACAGATTTATTGGAAATCATACATACTAATGTATGTGGTCCAATGAATGTTGAGGCTCGTGGCGGGTATCGTTATTTTCTCACCTTCACAGATGATTTAAGCAGATATGGGTATATCTACTTAATGAAACATAAGTCTGAAACATTTGAAAAGTTCAAGAATTTCAGAGTGAAGTGGAAAATCATCGTAACAAGAAAATAAAGTTTCTACGATCTGATCGTGGAGGAGAATATTTGAGTTACGAGTTTGGTCTTCATTTGAAACAATGCGGAATAGTTTCGCAACTCACGCCACCCGGAACACCATAGCGTAATGGTGTGTCCGAACGTCGTAATCATACTTTACTAGATATGGTGCAATCTATGATGTCTCTTACTGATTTACCGCTATCGTTTTGGGGTTATGCTTTAGAGACGGCTACATTCACGTTAAATAGGGCACCATCTAAATCCGTTGAGACGACGCCTTATGAACTGTGGTTTGGCAAGAAACCAAAGTTGTCGTTTCTGAAAGTTTGGGGCTGCGTTGCTTATGTAAAAAAGCTTCAACCTGATAAGCTCGAACCCAAATCGGAGAAATGTGTCTTCATAGGATACCCAAAGGAGACTGTTGGGTACACCTTCTATCACAGATCCGAAGGCAAGACTTTCGTTGCTAAGAATGGATCCTTTCTAGAGAAGGAGTTTCTCTCGAAAGAAGTGAGTGGGAGGAAAGTAGAACTTGATGAGGTAACTGTACCTACTCCCTTATTGGAAAGTAGTTCATGACAGAAAACTGTTCCTGTGACTCCTACACCAATTAGTGAGGAAGCTAATGATGATGATCATGTAACTTCAGATCAAGTTACTACCAAATCTCGTAGGTCAACCAGAGTAAGATCCACACCAGAGTGGTACGCTAATCCTGTTCTGGAGGTCATGTTACTTGACCATGACAAACCTATGAACTATGAGGAAGCGATGATGAGCCCAGATTCCGCAAAATGGCTTGAGGCCATGATATCTGAGATGGGATCCATGTATGAGAACAAAGTGTGGACTTTGGTTGACTTGCCCGATGATCGGCAAGCCATAGAGAATAAATGGATCTTCAAGAAGAAGACTGACGCTGACGGTAATGTTACTGTCTACAAAGCTCGACTTGTTGCGAAAGGTTTTCGACAAGTTCAAGGAGTTGACTACGATGAGACTTTCTCACCTGTAGCGATGCTTAAGTCCGCCCGAATCATGTTAGCAATTGCCGCATTTTATGATTATGAAATTTGGCAAATGGATGGAAAAACTGCATTCCTGAATGGATTTCTAGAAGAAGAGTTGTATATGATGCAACCTAAAGGTTTTATCGATCCAAAGGGTGCTAACAAAGTGTGCAAGCTCCAGCGATCCATCTATGGACTGGTGCAAGCATCTCGGAGTTGGAATAAACATTTTGATAGTGTGATCAAAGCATATGGTTTTATACAGACTTTTGGAGACATATTGCTGATTGGAAATGATATAGAATTTCTGGATAGCATAAAAGGATACTTGAATAAGAGTTTTTCAATGAAAGACCTCGGCGAAGCTGCTTATATATTGGGCATCAGGATCTATAGAGATAGATCAAGATGCTTAATTGGACTTTCACAAAGCACATACCTTGATAAAGTTTTGAAAAAGTTCAAAATGGATCAAGCAAAGAAAGGGTTCTTGCCTGTGTTACAAGGTGTGAAGTTGAGTCATACTCAATGCCCGACCACTGCAGAAGATAGAGAGAAAATGAAAGATGTTCCCTATGCTTTAGCCATAGGCTCTATCATGTATGCAATGCTGTGTACTAGACCTGATGTGTGCCTTGCTATTAGCTTAGCAGGGAGGTACCAAAGTAATCCAGGAGTGGATCACTGGACAGCGGTCAAGAACATCCTGAAATACCTGAGAAGGACTAATGATATGTTTCTCGTTTATGGAGGTGACAAAGAGCTCGTCGTAAATGGTTACATCGATGCAAGCTTTGACACTGATCCGGATGACTCTAAGTCACAAACCTGATACGTATTTATATTGAACGGTGGAGCTGTCAGTTGGTGCAGTTCTAAGCAAAGCGTCATGGCAGGATCTACGTGTGAAGCGGAGTACATAGCTGCTTCGGAAGCAGCAAATGAAGGAGTCTGGATGAAGGAGTTCATATCCAATCTAGGTGTCATACCTAGTGCATCGGGTCCAATGAAAATCTTTTGTGACAATACTGGTGCACTTGCCTTGGCAAAGGAATCCAGATTTCACAAGAGAACCAAGCACATCAAGAGACACTTCAATTCCATCCACGACCAAGTCAAGGAGGGAGACATAGAGATTTGCAAGATACATACGGATCTGAATGTTGCAGACCCGTTGACTAAGCCTCTCTCACGAGAAAAACATGATCAGCACCAAGACTCCATGGGTGTTAAAATCATTACTATGTAATCTAGATTATTGACTCTAGTGCAAGTGGGAGACTAAAGGAAATATGCCCTAGAGGCAATAATAAAGTTGTTATTTATATTTCCTTATATCATGATAAATGTTTATTATTTATGCTAGAATTGTATTAACCGGAAACTTAGTACATGTGTGAATACATAGACAAACAGAGTGTCACTAGTATGCCTCTACTTGACTAGCTCGTTGATCAAAGATGGTTAAGTTTCCTAGCAATAGACATGAGTTGTCATTTGATTAACGGGATCACATCATTAGAGAATGATGTGATTGACTTGACCCATTCCGTTAGCTTAGCATTTGATCGTTTAGTATATTGCTATTGCTTTCTTCATGACTTATACATGTTCCTATGACTATGATATTATGCAACTCCCGAATATCGGAGGAACACTTTGTGTGCTACCAAACATCACAATGTAACTGGGTGATTATAAAGGTGCTCTAAAGGTGTCTCCGATGGTACTTGTTGAGTTGGCATAGATCAAGATTAGGATTTGTCACTCTGATTGTCGGAGAGGTATCTCTGGGCCCTCTCGGTAATGCACATCACTATAAGCCTTGCAAGCAATGCAACTAATGAGTTAGTAGCGGGATGATGTGTTACGGAACGAGTAAAGAGACTTGCTGGTAACGAGATTGAACTAGGTATTGGGATACCGACGATCGAATCTCGGGCAAGTAACATACCGATGACAAAGGGAACAACGTATGTTGTTATGCGGTTTGACCGATAAAGATCTTCGTAGAATATGTAGGAACCAATATGAGCATCCAGGTTCCGCTATTGGTTATTGACCAGAGACGTGTCTCGGTCATGTCTACATATTTCTTGAACCCGTAGGGTCTGCACGCTTAACGTTCGGTGACGATCAGTAATATGAGTTTATGTGTTTTGATGAACTGAAGGTAGTTTGGAGTCCCGGATATGATCACGGACATGACGAGGAGTCTCGAAATGGTCGAGACATAAAGATCGATATATTGGATGACTATGTTTGGACTTCGGAAGGGATCCGGGCAAGTTCGGACAAATACCGGAGTACCGGGGGGTTACCGGAACCCCCCGGGGAGTGTAATGGGCCTATTGGGCCTTAGTGGAGAAGAGGAGGGGCGGCCAGGGCAGGCTGCGTGCCCCCTCCCCCTCTAGTCCGAATTGGACAAGGAAGGGGGCGGCGCCCCCCTTTTTCCTTCCCCCTCTCTCCTCCTTCCTTCCCTCCTACTCCTACTCTTGGAAGGGTTGGAGTCCTACTCCCGGTGGGAGTAGGACTCCCCTTGGGGTGCGCCTAGGAGGCCGGCCCCCTCCCCCTCCTCCACTCCTTTATATACGGGGGAGGGGGCACCCCATAGACACAAGTTGATCAGTTGATCTTTTAGCCGTGTGCGGTGCCCCCCTCCACCATAATCCACCTCGGTCATATCATTGCGGTGCTTAGGCGAAGCCCTGCGTTGGTAGCATCATCACCGTCATCACGTCGTCATGCTGACGGAACTCTCCCTCGAAGCTCTGCTGGATCGTGAGTTCGTGGGACGTCACCGAGCTGAATGTGTGCTGAACTCGGAGGTGCTGTGTGTTCGGTACTTGGATCGGTCGGATCGTGAAGACGTATGACTACATCAACCGCGTTGTCATAACGCTTCCGCTTACGGTCTACGAGGGTACGTAGACAACACTCTCCTCCTCGTTGCTATGCATCACCATGATCTTGCGTGTGCGTAGGAAATTATTGGAAATTACTACGTTTCCCAACAGTAGAGCCCCCGACGTAGCAGTTCAGGAAGTCCCTTCTAAACCATGTACACATACGTACAGCCACATGCCAAAAAAATATGGCCACATACGTACATATGGGCGGGGTCTCGAACGCCTACTCACACATATGTACGGCCAGGTCTCGTGTACATGGAGAGGCAACGAACGGCAGCAATGGTGTCCTGTTCATCGGAAGCCAACCAGCTAGATCGGAACAGAGAAACAACATCCTATTCATCGGGAGGCAACAGACTAGGTTGGAATGCATCGTGTTCATCGGGAGCCAACTGGCTTGGACGGAACAACTGAAACAGGGTCTGGTGTACCGCAGTACAGAGCAAACGGCCTTTTGTTCGACCGACTACGGTCGAAACAGGGTGCTGTTGATCGGGAAGGGTGTGGCGTACAGCAAAACGAAGGAAACGGACTTGTGTTGGAGCGCCTACGGTCAAAATGGGGTTGGGAGGGGTGTGGCGTACCACAAAACGGGACTCCACGGGCTACTGTTCATCCACCATCTACTGCCTCGCTCCAGCCTCCACGGGCTACTATTCATCCACCATCGACTTCCTCCAGCCTCCACCTGCTACTGTTCATCCACCGTCAACTTCCTCCAGCCTCCACCAGCTACTGTTCATCCACGGGGTCTTGTTCATCTAGCCTCCACTGGCTACTATTCAACCATCCCTCCACGGGGTCCTGTTCATCCACCCCCAACCGGCTCGGTCGTGGCGGCCTCCTCGATCGATGTCCTGTTCATCCAGCAGCAACGGCCTGCTACTACCACGGAGTCCTGTTCATCCAACCCCCAACAATGGTCATTGTTCATCAAGAGGCAGCAGGTTCGATCGCCTTCAGTTAGCAGCAGTAGCGAATGAATCACTCGATCGGGTTCAGTTAACAGCCAAGGGATCGATCGCTCGGGTTCAGTAACACGCGTAGCTAGTGCAATCGCTCGGGTTCAGTAAGCAAACGCCTTGCTCGGGTTCAGTTAAAGCCCAACGCCTCGCACACACGAGCGTACGTGTACGAGAGAAATGCGCAAATCTCAGTGCATCGCTCGGCCCCGACCACCCACCGTTACTAGCTACAATTGATCTTTGCTAAGTTACTTTCGTTGCTACTGCTGTTACAATCACTACAAACTGTTACTGTTACTTTTGCCACTATCACCATTACTTCCATACTACTTTGCTACTAAATATTTTGCTGCAAATATTAAGTCTTACAGGTGTGGTTGAATTGACAACTCAACAACTAATACTCATGAATATTATTTGGCTCCCCTTGTGTCGAATCAATAAATTTGGGTTGAATACTCTACCCTCAAAAACTGTTGCGATCCCCTATACTTATGGGTTATCAAGACCTTTTTCTGGCGCCGTTGCCGAGAGCATAGCTATATTTGCTGAGTCACTTGGGATTTATATCTGTTGATCACTATGAGGAATATGAAAGATACTAGAACCAAGATTTTTCCCTCTACTACGAGGGGAGGGACCACCTAGATAGTTGTGCTGGTTGTGTTTTCAGGGAATGAACTGTTGAACAAGCTGAAGTACTATTGAATAATATATTGAGTAATGATAATGATTGGACCCTTCCCGAACCACCACCTAAGCCAACTCTGAAGAAGAGGGGTATTCTATTTCTCAGTCCTGAAGATATGCAAGAGCCAAAGAAATCTATGAAAGGAAAAGGTACTAAAGCTGAAGATGTTAAGAATTTACCTCCTATTGAAGAAATAAATGGTCTCAATACCCCGACACACGGTAGTAGAGGTAAATTATCTCTGTAGATTCGATGAAGGTGATATTCCCTATAAAGATGAATTTGATAACTTTATTGTTAAACAAGAAAACTTTAATGCATATGTTAGTAGACAATTGAAATGAAATGCTTATATGCTTGAACACTTGAGTGACTATATGTGTAGAACTGTTAATTATCTCAAGATTGCTAGTAAACATGCTTCTATGGTAAAAACTCAAGTAGAACAAGTTCTCAAGGCACAAAATGATTTGCTTAATGAGATGAATGATCATGTTGTTAGAGTTATGACTAGAGGTGGTAAAATGACTCAGGAACCTTTGTATCCTCAAGGCCATCCTAAGAGAATTGAACAAGGCTCTCAAAGAATTAATACGGATGCACCTAGTCCTTCTAGTAATAAGAAGAAAAAGAATGATGATAGGACCTTGCATGCTTCTAGTGAACCTGTTATAGACACACTTGAAAACCCAAATGATATTTCTATTTCTGATGCTGAAACACAATCTGGTGATGAGCATGAGCCTAGTGATAATGATAATGATGATGTTCATGTTGATGCTCAACCTAGTAATGATAATGAGGTGGATATAGAACCTGTTGTTGATCTTGAAAACCCACAACCGAAGAATAAAAGATATGATAAAAGAGACTTCATTGCTAGGAAACATGGTAAAGAAAGAGAATCGTCGGTTCAAAAACCTATGCCCTTTCCGCCTAAAGCTTCAAAGAATAAAGATGATGAGGAATTTGAGCGCTTTGTTGAAATGCTTAGAACTGTTTTTGCGCTTACGTTTGACTGATATTCTGAAAATGTCTCCTTATGCTAAGTATATGAAAGATATTGTTACTAATAAAAGAAAGATACTGGAAGCTGAAATTTCCACCATGATTGCTAATTATACATTTAAGGGTTGAACACCAAAGAAACTAGGAGATCCGGGAATACCAACTATACCATGCTCCATTAAAAGAAACTATGTTAAAACTACTTTATGGGATCTAGGAGCCGATGTTAGTGGTATGCCTTTCTATTTATATTGTAGACTTGATTTGAAAAAGTTGATATCAACTGAAATCTCTTTGCAAATGGATGATCCCCCCCCCCCCCCCCCCCCCCCCCCCCCCCCCCCCCCCCCCCCCCCCCCCCCCCCCCCCCCCCCCCCCCCCCCCCCCCCCCCCCCCCCCCCCCCCCCCCCCCCCCCCCCCCCCCCCCCCCCCCCCCCCCCCCCCCCCCCCCCCCCCCCCCCCCCCCCCCCCCCCCCCCCCCCCCCCCCCCCCCCCCCCCCCCCCCCCCCCCCCCCCCCCCCCCCCCCCCCCCCCCCCCCCCCCCCCCCCCCCCCCCCCCCCCCCCCCCCCCCCCCCCCCCCCCCCCCCCCCCCCCCCCCCCCCCCCCCCCCCCCCCCCCCCCCCCCCCCCCCCCCCCCCCCCCCCCCCCCCCCCCCCCCCCCCCCCCCCCCCCCCCCCCCCCCCCCCCCCCCCCCCCCCCCCCCCCCCCCCCCCCCCCCCCCCCCCCCCCCCCCCCCCCCCCCCCCCCCCCCCCCCCCCCCCCCCCCCCCCCCCCCCCCCCCCCCCCCCCCCCCCCCCCCCCCCCCCCCCCCCCCCCCCCCCCCCCCCCCCCCCCCCCCCCCCCCCCCCCCCCCCCCCCCCCCCCCCCCCCCCCCCCCCCCCCCCCCCCCCCCCCCCCCCCCCCCCCCCCCCCCCCCCCCCCCCCCCCCCCCCCCCCCCCCCCCCCCCCCCCCCCCCCCCCCCCCCCCCCCCCCCCCCCCCCATATTGCAATTTTTTGCTGCTGTGGTGACCATGTTCTTGAGATTGCATGTCAAATTTATATGGTCCAAAGTGGTTTTGTTGCATGATATAGCCTCTAGACACTTGTAGGAGTAGTTGCTATCAATTTCATTGAGTTTGCTTCACTTTTATTTTGGGTTACTAAAAATTTCAGTGAAATGAAAAGGGCTATGAGGAGATGATTGAGAGGCTCTTCGAGCCGGAATTCGGAAGGAAAATTAAAATGAGGAGAAGAAGAAGCCCAAGTACAACCTCTCGCATGCGGTGAATGTTCAGCCGTGTGAATGGCCAAGTGATACATTCTTCAGGGAGGCTGGAATTTATGATAACTTCTATTATTTGGTGGAGAATGCTGGCATTATCACCTTCCTCCAGGATAAGTGTGACCAATACTTCCTACTCACTAATACCTTTGTGTCGGTCCAACAAACCCTGGGTCCGTTTCCCAGACTGTGCACACGCACGAGAACAAGATTACAGCACCAAGGTCAGATTGGGGTGCATTGGATCAGTTCTTCAAAGGACCAACATATAGCTCAAGAAGGCCAAGACAAGCCAGAGGAACAAGATAGCGCTGAGGAAGAAATATCCCTTGCCGGGCAAGCGAGCCTGGCAAGGACGGGGTCACCCCCAGAAGCAAGCCAACAGGACGTCCCAGCAGGCCTGCCGGGACTCGCGAGGGCAGAACCACCTCACCACACCACCTCACCACGACGCATGTCGTCGATCGGTGTGGTGTGAAGCCCCAAGGTGACTAAGTGGCTCCTATTTTGCCACATGGCAGCCACTTCCACAGGAAATGCCTCCAAATTACACCCGTCCTACGACGTGTCGAGCGAGGAGGTACGAAGCTGGTAAAACAGCCCGGCAAGGCTTGCCGGGAAAGCTACGATGTGACTTTGAGCGGCGCATTTAATGCGCTCTATCAGCCTACAGATTTAGGTATGATAGCACTGTTTGCTATCTAATCAGTGCATAATGGCTGATTTGCCACTGTGGTGACCCCTTTGTCTATAAAAGGAGGTCCAAGGCAACCATAGAAAATGTTGGACACTCGGTTGGCTAGTCCACCCCCCTCACACTCCCATACGCATAGCTGCCCTTGCCCCGAGGCGACCCTGCCGGTCAAGCGCGCTATGCTCATCACCATTTTTCCACCATCAATCCACCAAAGCAGGAGTAGGGTTTTACGCCTCACGGCGGCCTGAACCTGGGTAAAAATCGCCTGTGTGATCTCTGACGTGTTGCCCCACGCTCCTCTGCTCTTTGTGCAACGTGCCATCCCCCCACCGAACTAGCAAGGGACCCTTGGTCCCATAGGTGGTTGTGGTTTCCCCTGACACTTTGTGCAAAACTTTCATTTCTATCCTAGGAAATCACCACCCACGGTAGAGTTTCATTTGTATGATGAGCCTAAGGAGATGACATCATATGATTTTTTGCGATGTTTGTAGAATACCTTATGAGAGCAGCATCAGTGAGCCACGTCCTAGGGGCATGGATGTTTTAATTACTGAAACTACTGTGGGGGAAGCAAGAGTGGCTAATTTACATTTTTCCTGTTTTACGTTACTATGCATTATTTGTCGGGAGATGTCTTACTGGTCCTGGGGAGAGCGGAACTCTCAGTTCACCTGACCTTGCTATTATGCGCCATGCTTTATATGCTGACAGAACTTTTAGTTTGGGCGCTATGGTTGCTCGTTGGTTACACAAAAACCAGATGAAGGGTGCTATTTTTGGCGATGTTTATGCCTCCCGCCTTGCTAAACATTTTGAGATCCCTATTAGGCATGATGAAAAAGAGGAGATGCGGCTACCTACCAAATCTTTAGATTATGCTAGTATGTTAGCGCATCACTTTATTAACAATGAGGATAAGAGCCAACGGTTGCGCTATAACTTAGTATTCAGTCAGGGCAGCTGTGAGATCATTACTTGGCTTGTACCTTCTTTGTTCGATATTCGTTCAGGCAGGTACATTATTATGCCCAAGGACATTTATGCATACTTGGAGCTGATGCAACCCCCAGTACCTGAGCCAGCACCTGCTCTGTAACAGCACTACTGCAGGATGCTGCTAACGCGACACTATGATCAGAGACCCTTTGACGAACTGTGTGCGATGCATTAATCGCAAACAGTGATGTAAGAAAACCATCAAAAAAGAGGCAAAACAATTGTGAGGAAGGATACATCAAACACGGTTCAGATTTTAGTTGCGTGTGTGATGCAGGGCATACCGTTCAGTTCAATTAACTGTTTGCGATGAGGAAGAACAAAAGAAATGGGCAGCCAGATGAAGGCGTGTGCGATATACGGCATACAGTTCACTCGGATGAAATATTTGTGATGAGGCGGAACAACAGAAACGGACAGCCAGATGAAGGTGTGTGTGATATTGATACATCTCCGACGTATCTATAATTTATGAAGTATTCATGCCATGTTTATAACAATTTTATATGGTTTTGGTATGATTTGATTAGAACTAACCAGTACTGACGTTGTTTTCACCAGAACTTCCATGGTGTCATTTTGTGTGCAGAAATAAAAGTTCTCGGAATGGACAGAAAATTTACGGAGAATGTTTTTGGAAAATATAAAAAATACTGGAGCGAAAAGATACCAGAGAGGAGCCCCGGGGTAACCACAAGGGTGGGGGCACCCCCCCCCCCCAGGGCGCGCCCCCCTATCTTGTCGTCGCCTCATGGGGCCCCTTGACTTGTCCCTGACACCAAACACTCCCATAAATTGAGGAAACTCCAGAACAAAACCTAGATTGGGAGTTCCGCCACCGCAAGCCTCTGTAGCCACGAAAAATATATCTAGGCCCTCTCTGGCACCCTGCCAGAGGGGGCCATCATCACCGGAGGCCATGGAGGAGGATCCTGGAGGGGGCCATCATCGCTATGTAGGCCAAGGACCAGAGGGAGAACCTCTCCCCATCTAGGGGGCAGGCCATGGAGGAGGGAGCACAAGGGGGAGAACCTCTTCCCCATCTCTCTCGGTGGCGCTGGAGGGCCATCGAGGGAACCATCACCTCGGTGATCCTCTTCTTCAACATTACCATCCTCATCTTTTTTATGCGGTTCAGTCTCCCGCACCCCGCTGTAATCCCCTACTTGATCATGGTGCTTTATGCCACATATTATGATTCAATGATGTGTTGCCATCCTATGATGTTCTGAGTAGATTTCTTTTGTCTTTTGGGTTGATTGATGATCTAGATTGGTTTGAGTTGTATGTTTTATTTTGGTGCTGTCCTATGGTGCCTTCCGTGCCGCACACACGTGAAGGATTCCCGTTGTAGGGTGTTGCACTACGTTCATGATTCGCTTATAGTGGGTTACTAGAGTGATAGAAGCTTAAACCCAAGTAAGGGGGTTGTTGCGTATGGGATAAAGGGGACTTGATGCTTGAATGCTATGGTTGGGTTTTACCTTAACGATCTTTAGTAGTTGCGGATGCTTGCTAGAGTTCCAGTCATAAGTGCATATGATCCAAGAAGAGAAAGTATGTTAGCTTATGCCTCTCCCTCATATGAAATTGCAATAATGATTACCGATCTTGTTAACAATTGCCTAGGACAATTCCGCACATCGATCCATCATTATTCCACACTCGCTATTTGTAATATATTATAATATATTTAGCTTTATGTTAACAGCACCTACTTTTATATTTTAGTTCTCTGATATCATGCAAAGTTATCCTCTTCATACCCACAACGAAGTCTTATTTCTCATTTCTAGATGGAAGCAAACGTTCGGTGTACGGAGAGTCATATCAATGGCAGCTAGGACTTGAGAGAATATTGATCTTACCTTTATCTCTTTGTGGGTTCGACACTCCATACTGATCACTTCCACCTTTGTAAATTTCTACGATGATTCCTTGCACTTGGGGATTATCAAGCTCTTTTCTGGCGCCGTTGCCGGGGAGCAATAGCGTGGGGTTGATATTTTTGTGTATGCTTGTTTTCTTTATTCACTAAGTAGTTTTTGTTTTCCCTTTTGTTTTTGTTTATTTGTGGGTAAAAAAAATGCAAAATAAAAAAAATTACTTGCCTCTTATGCCTAAAAACTTTTTCAAAAAGAGAAGTGATTGGAAGGTTATGCATTGGAGAAGTGAGGGTCGACCTTGAACACTTGTGTTCATGCTCATGGAAATAATGTAAAATTTATCATGGAAGTTTCTCAAAAATAAGTATCCCCTTGTATATATCCATTGTATTATAAAAATTATGTGTCAAGGTTTGGCCTTAGAATGTTTAAATTGCTTGTTTGGTGTGTGCAGCAGAAAAAACAGAAACTTTTTCTGTAGTATTTGAATTTTAATTTTTTACTGGAGCATGATAAAATCTTGAAAAAAATTACACAGTACTTCTATGCAAAAAATTTAGATTTTCATTTTTTTTATAATTTTTGAAGTTACATAAGTTTACGAAAGTTCCAGATTGCTACAGACTGTCCTGTTTTTGACAGATTCTGTTTTCTATGTGTTGTTCACTTATTTTGATAAATCTATGGGTTGTATCGGGGGGGTATGAACCATGGTGAAGTTGGAATACAGTAGATATAATGCTAATATGAAATTGAAATGAGTTTACAACAGTACCTAAAGGTAGTGATTTGCTTTATTATACTAACGAATCTCACAAAGTTTTTTGTTAAGTTTTGTGTGGATGAAGTGTCCGAAGAACGAGGAGCTACCGATATGAGAAGAATAAGGAGAGGCAAGAGTTCAAGCTTGGGGATGCCCAAGGCACCCCAAGTAAATATTTCAAGGATACTCAAGCATCTAAGCTTGGGGACGCCCCGGTTGGCATCCCATCTTTCTTCTTCAACAATTATCGTTTTGTGTGATTGAAGTTTTCAAGTTTTGGGTGAGATATCGATACGAGGAGAATAAGGAGTGTAAAGACCCCAAGCTTGGGGATGCCCAAGGCACCCCAAGGTAATATTCAAGGAATACTCAAGCACCTAAGCTTGGGGATGTCCCGGAAGGCATCCCCTCTTTCGTCTTCAAAACCATCGGTATACCTTACTCGAAGCTATATTTTTATTCGTAACATGATATGTGTTTTGCTTGGAGCATATTTTCATTTTACTTGCTGTTTGAATAAAATCATTGGATCTTAAATCTTGAATGAGAGAGAGTCCTCCCATGGCTAGTTAATTATTTGACTACTCATTGTTCTTCACTTATATCTTTTTGGAGTAGTTTGTCATTTACTCACGTGCTTCAATTATATCCTATGAGTAAATGGTTGAATGAATTGAATATCATAGATCTGAAATTTTATATGCTTCATATGCTTATCCCATGGGAAGTAATGACTTCACTTATAAGAAGTATAGGTGGGAAAATTTATTGAAATTAGCAAACTCAACATTGTTCACTTGAACAATTCACGAAAGAATATTGAAGGAAGAGAGATTTCACATATAAATATACTTTCTTGGACATGTTCTATGATTGTGAGCCCCATTAAATATTTTCAAACTTGAGCAAATTAGTTGAAGTTGGACAAGGAAGACAACGTAATGAGTTATGTTTGGGTATATTTGCATAGAAGTTATATTGTTATGGATCCTCTAACATGTGGTGCTTGCTTAGGATCTTTTGCTAGCCAAAATTTTGTACTAAGTAGAGATACTACTTGTGCATCCAAAACACTTAAACCCAGTTTCATGCCATGAGTATCCACCATATCTACCTATGGATTGAATAAGATCCTTCAAGTAAGTTGTCATCAGTGCAAAAAGCAATAAAAATCGCTCCTAAATATGTATGATCTTTTATTGTAAGGGAAAATAAGCGTTGTACAAACTTGTGGTGGTAAAGAAATAAAAGTGACGGACAGCATAATAAAGGTTGCTATGACAAAGGGCAATACAACATGAGGTTCCTTTGCATTAAGGGTTTGCACATCCAATAGTTAAAAGCGCATGACAACCTCCGCTTCCCTCTATGAAGGGCCTATCTTTTACTTTCATGTATTTACTTTTATGCAAGAGTCAATAGTATCCCTTCCTATTTCAACCTCAATTATTCTTTAGTTGCCAAGCATCATGTGGTGGGGAAAGATCCAAGCATATATGGGCATTCAAATATATTTGATCATGAATTATTATTGTTGACAGTTATCTGTATGATTAATAAGTTGGGAGGCGAAACATTAAGCCCCTATCTTTGTCTTTGTTTGACAGATGCTATTTGTTCTAAAAATATGCTTTGAGTGTTACCAATCATGGAAGACTATATGATAGTTGAGTATGTGGGATTTGCTAAAACAAAGCTCTTACATAGTCCCTTCCTGAAAATAAGATAAACTGCAATTGTTTGATGTCTGAGAACATAGTTTGTTAGTTTTCAAGAAAGTTTATGGTCTACACTTTATCATGTGAATAGCTTGTCACTTGATCATGAGAAGTTTTATGAGATGAGCTACTTCTATGATATATAATGATGCTAGAAAAAGTGACTGAAATTATCATTGATCAAACTTGTGCACCTGCTAGAATTCACACTTCATAAATTATTTCTTTTATCATTTACCTACTCGAGGACGAGCAGGAATTAAGCTTGGGGATGCTGATATGTCTCCAACGTATCTATAATTTATGAAGTATTCATGCCATGTTTACAACAATTTTATATGGTTTTGGTGTGATTTGATTTGAACTAACCCGGACTGACATTGTTTTCAGCAGAACTACCGTGGTGTCATTTTTTGTGCAGAAATAAAATTTCTCAGAATGGGCTGAAAATTTACGGAAAATATTTTTTGGAAAATATAAAAAATATTGGAGCGAAAAGATACCAGAGAGGAGCCCCGGGGTAACCACAAGGGTGGGGGCGCCCCACCCCCCCAGGGCGCGCCCCCTATCTTGTCGTCGCCTCGTGGGCCCCCTTGACTTGTCCCCGACGCCAAACACTCCCATAAATTGAGGAAACTCTAGAATGAATCCTAGATCGAGAGTTCCGCCGCCGCAAGCCTCTATAGCCATGAAAAATATATTTAGGCCCTCTCTGGCACCCTGCCGGAGTGGGCCATCATCACCGGAGGCCATGGAGGAGGATCCCGGAGGGGGCCATCATCGCCATGGAGGCCAAGGACCAGAGTGAGAACCTCTCCCCATCTAGGGGGGCGGCCATGGAGGAGGAAGCACAAGGGGGAGAACCTCTCCCCCGCCTCTTGGTGGCGCCGGAGGGCCATCGGGGGAACCATCGCCACGGTGATCGTCTTCATCAACATCACCTTCCTCATATCTTCAACATCACCTTCCTCATATCTTTTACGCGGTTCACTCTCCCGCACCCCGCTGTAATCCCCTACTTGAACATGTTGCTTTATGCCACATATTATGATCCAATGATGTGTTGCCATCCTATGATGTTCTGAGTAGATTTCTTTTGTCTTTTGGGTTGATTGATGATCTAGATTGGTTTGAGTTGTATGTTTTATTTTGGTGTTGTCCTATGGTGCCTTCCGTGCCGCGCACACGTGAAGGATTACCGCTATAGGGTGTTGCAATGCATTCATGATTCGCTTATAGTGGGTTGCTAGAGTGACAGAAGCTTAAACCCGAGTAAGGGGGTTGTTGCGTATGGGATAAAGGGGACTTGATGCTTTAATGCTATGGTTGGGTTTTACCTTAATGATCTTTAGTAGTTGCGGATGCTTGCTAGAGTTCCAATCGTAAGTGCATATGATCCAAGAAGAGAAAGTAAGTTAGCTTATGCCTCTCCCTCATATGAAATTGCAATAATGATTACCGATCTTGTTAACAATTGCCTAGGACAATTCCGCACATCGATCCATCATTATTCCACACTCGCTGTTTGTAATATATTATAATATATTTTAACTTTATGTTAACAGCACCTACTTTTATATTTTAGTTCTCCAATATCATGCAAAGTTATCCTCTTCATACCCACAACATAGTTTTATTTCTCGTTTCTAGATGGAAGCAAACATTCGGTGTACGTAGAGTCGTATCAGTGGCAGATACGACTTGAGAGAATATTGATCTTACCTTTAGCTCCTTGTGGGTTCGACACTCCATACTTATCACTTCCACCTTTGGAAATTGCTACGATAATTCATTGCACTTGGGGATTATCAGATATACGGTATACAGTTCACTCGGATGAATTGTTTGTGATTAGGCAACACAAAAGAAACAGTCAGCCAGATCAAAGTGTGTGCGATATATGGCATACGGTTCATTCCGATAAACTATTTGTGTTAAGCCAAGAGAACAGAAATGTTTCACATAAACAAGATGTGTGTAATATGCGGCAAAGATACAATTACATAGGTGGCTAGTACACACATGAAATTTCCACACACCAAAGTAAACTATTACATGCATAATTAACTAGGATAAACGATCATCTGATCATCTTCTACTTCTTGTGCTAGCTCGATGTTCCTTCTATGCTAAGTTTCCATTAATTTTTGGCGTTTTATGAACACGCCACCATTTCCCGCCATTCCCTCACCAGTTTCCCGCCACCCAGCGATATTGCGCATAAACCTAGGGCGCGCGCGACACACGGAGGCAACAAGTTCATCCTGTAGCACATCCACCTTTTCCAAGCATGCCAACCCACCAAAGCGCCACCTCTGCCATCAACCTCATCGACGAGGAAAACGAGAAGGCGCCATGGCCCGTCGAGGTCGACGCACTCCCCGACAATGCGTTGGATGACGCCTTGCTGCGCGTCATCGCCAGAGTTGAGCAGACCCTTGGCGCATGGCGCTTCAGCGCCGTGAATCAAGATAGGCATGTCAGTGCCATGAGGCTACAGCTCGCCGCACAACATGATCAATGGCGTGCCACAGAGCAAGCTAGGCGCGTCTACGCTGATAGGTTGTGGCTCGCCGCACGACGAGCTGTTGGAGCGCCGCAGAGCAAGAGGCGATGCGCGCCGCACGGCAAGAGCGGATCCATTGGCACTTGCCTGCTGTCGACAGGGCGTCACAACTGGGTACATGTCCCGTCAGTACCCCCATTCCTCACCAGGAGTGGGCAGAGGCCCTCTGCACCGTACTAGGACTAGAGGCCGGCCACGCCGTACTTGCACCGGACGCCAGCCATACCGTTCGCGTGGGTCGCGCTGTTCACCTTGTCTGCGGCCCGCTAGATGCCAACACGTTGGTCGCTAGGCTCGACCGCCTCCTTGGCCCAAGTGTCCACCTAGGCGCAGTAGAGGAACATGGCCATCGCATACTTGAGCTGGTGATCTCCGATGAAATAGCCAACTTGGAGCTTGAGATCGCGCTCCAGATGTACTGCGAGCGTGTCGACCGCTTGGACGAATGCCTGCACGGGTTCAGGCAGAGCCAAGAGCTACCATAGGCAAGGGCTGCTGGTCATGGTCTCAAGGATGCGTTTTATTTTGTTGAGTCATTTCGACGTGGATCGCTATGTATTCACACCAATCATAATAGTGCTCTATTTATTGCTCTGTTTCAATGTGTGTACACTGTTTTCCATTCCTATATATTCTGCTTCAATGTGTGTGTGTATATGCTTTCCATTCTGTATATGTGGATGGTAATAACTAGATACAAATTAGTATACAAAAACAGATAGAAAATGGAATTCATAATATATATAATATCATCACATACACATGATGATACTTAACTACAAGGTACAATGCATAAAATTGAAAACAAACAATACTAAAGCTAATAATCCCTCCTGTGGGCAGTATTCCGGAAGCCCCTCGCCAGCAGCTCCCTGGTGCGTGGCGTCTTCCTAGTGCGGAGGTAGTACTCCGCCTCCTCCGCCTCGCAGCGCTTGACATACCGATCTGCCTCTTGCTGGTGGACGAGCGTGAACGATCTTGCCATTTTGTTGGGCGCCCACCAGAGCTCCTCATCGGTGGCACGCTGGACCTTATCGGCCCACCTCCACGCAGTGATGAGGCGCCTAGCGCCTTTGACCTTCCTCGCGAAGTACCCGTCTTCGTACACCTCCTCCGCACGATGACGCGCCCGCCCCCAAAGCTCCACCGCCTCCTTTTCCAGGCAGCATCACAGGCTTCGCAGGTCGCCTGGTACCTAGCTTCCTCCTCCGCCATCTCCTTCTTGAACGCCACTTGCCTGGCTTTCTCAGCCGGCGGCAGCGACTTCCACAGACAAAGATTTTACTAGCCACAAAACCAATCCAAAGTTGGGGGGCCGGCGCAACCTCATCCGGCGGCACGTAGGGGTCCTCCTCGTCGCTGCTCTTCGATTGAGCATCCTCGGGGGGCGGCGACTCCTCATCGGCTTGTGGGCAGATCGGTGACACCATGGCAGAGATTTGAGAGAGAGAGAGAGGGCGAGCGCGAGAAGGATGTAGATCAGAATGCAGGCGGGACGACGTGAGCAAGGTAGTATTTATGGCGGCCGGAATCTAGATCGACGGGAACAGTACACACGCCGCTCACCAGAATTTACAAGTACTATAGTTTGAATTACACATGATTCCCGCAGCAAAATCCATGTGTGAACTTAATAGCTAACGGTTTCCAATACAGATCCGTGTCTGATTAATAACCCACGCCACTCACCTTTCAAACCTCAAGGTGCGAAATAGAGTGCCAATCATGTGGGATCCAGTTGTCTTGCCAGATCTTTACATTTTCTTTTTTTAACACCAGATATTTACATCATCTGATGATTTTTTTAACTCACACACAAGTGCACGAAAATATGATTTTTCAAACCGTTATGGTTAGCTGTTGCAAGTAGATGTAGTTCAAATTTGAATTACGGTCATTAAATGGCTAGAAAATCACTTAAATGTCTTTAAAAGGTCAAATGACCCCTAGAATTTTCCAAATTTTCACATGACATTTGTATTAGTGCACGTTAAATGTAGAAAAAAATTGAAGGCCATAAGAGGAAGCTATCATCATCAAACATACATTGTTCCCTCTCAGAAAAACGAGCCTTCTAGTGAGTTGCAACGGTTTGTGAGGGGTGTGTGTCCAAACATTCGTCAAATCAGCAAATTTTTTTATCACATCATCTTGGTGGCATGACATTAAATCAAGCAAGGTTTCATGTTTTTCTGATCATTTTTTTAATTTTTTGGATTAAAATGCCATGGCAGTCCATGCATGTGTCCATGCCGTGACACCAATATGTTTCAAAATTCCTTCTAATTTACTGCACATGGAATTAACTCGCACACAAGTACACAAATATGATTTTTCAAACCGTTATGGTTAGCTATTGCATGTAGATGTATGTCACAACCCTAGTCAGTGCATGCATTAGAGTGACTGCATCATGTTTAAATTTCCAGAAACTTGAAATGGGGATGACAGAACCCCGAGCACCCCCTTAATCCAACTAGGGTTTACTAAAATCTTTTTCAATGAACCTGAAATGCCCTTCTAAAATGTTCATCATCTTTGCCTTGGTCTAGAACCTCTGACAAAAATGGTGCACAATTTTCTAGGACATCACAAGGTCACTGGATTAAATCATATGTTAATTGCATTTGGACATTTAAATGGTATAAATTATTTTAAATGTCCAAATAATCATAAACTAAAATGTTTACTATTGGAAATATTCCATACAGAAGAAATTTCATGATTTTTGAGTTAGTTTTAGTATTTTAATTAAAGCCACAAATTTACAGAAGAAATAGAAAAACAGAAATAAAGGAGAGAGAGAAACTTACCTGGCCTACCTGGCACCCCCAGCCGGCCCAACACTGTGCGGCCCAACCCGCCTGGCCCCCTCCCCTGTCGTCTTCCTCCTTGCCAGGAGGACGAGCGCATGGCCGACGCACGCTGGCGCACGCCCGGCCACCTCCTGCTTGCCGTTTCGCCCTGGCCTCTTCGGATGACGCCACGCAGCCCCCCCGACTGCTCTCTCACTTTCCCCGAGCTTCTCTCCCTCCTCTGGCTCTCCTCTCGCACACACCCGAGCGCCACCATCACCGTCGTTCACCGTTGCCGCGCCCAGAGCCGCTGCCTCGCCTCCCCAACACGTCCAAGAGGTCTGCCTCCGTCTTCTACGCCTCCCCGATGATCCACAAGCCGCGGGACTCCCTCGAACGCTCTCCCCGTTATCGTCTTCAACATCAGGAAGCCGAGATCGCCACGGCCGTGCCGTCTGCTCCGAGCCTTCCCCGAGCCCGCTTTGACGCCCCCTGCACTCTCCGTGAGCTCCTTCCGCAAACCCCCCTCTTCTGCGCCTCGTTTCCACGCCGTAGTCGTCGTTCCGCCAGAGACCGACGCGCGCCGCCGCCAAGCTTCTCGCCGCCGTGGCCACAGCCACTGCAGCTCGTTCCCGAGCACACCATCATGCTTAGCACGATCTCATGAGCCCGTAGACACCCATGGCGCCTCCTCCCGTGCTCTGTAGCACCACCCCGAGAATGCCCGAGCTGCTGCCGCCGCCGAACCTCGTCGCCGGCCACTTTTCCGGCCACCCCAGCACCTACCGCCGCCATCACTCGATGCGCCACAATGCACTGGTTCCGCAGAGCTGCTCCGCCGCTCAAATGGTCGTCGGAGGAGCATTTCCGACGCCCTCCGCCGCGTTTGACCCCGTCGGCGGCTAAACGCCGGTGGGTTTGACCCACTTTGACCACGGCGGGACCCCCGCCCCTGTGTCCATGACATGTGGGGCCGGCCTTTGACTGAATTAGTGTAGGGTTATAATTAGTGCTAATTGCCACTATTAGAGGTTAATCTCCCGCTAACTAAACACTGTGCCACTGGCACTGGGACCCACTACCCAGTTAATCGATGGTTTATGTTTAAACCTTCTTAATTAAAGCCACAGCCACTGACATGCGGACCCCACTGGTCAGGTTTGACCTGGACCAGCCCTGTTGACCGCTGACATCATAGTGATGTCATGCTAACATAGTAATTCATTTCTGGAATTTAAATAAATCTTAAATGGTTTATTTATTTCAGAAAATGTTATAAACTTCAAAAATTCATAGAAAATAATCTATAACTCAGATTGAAAAGATTTATATATGAAAAATGATCAGAAAAAATCCAATCTATCCATCTGTACTGGTTTCATGCATGTTTAAACAACTTAACCTTGCTGTTTAGTACAAAACGTGATAAGGCACTATTTAAATTCATAAATTGAGTTTGGGATTGAACCTTTGGTTCAAAATGACCCAAACCCATCTGGTTGTAGTTGCACTAGCTCAACACACTCATTTTGAGATGTCATTTCCATGCATCATAATTGTTGCATTGCATTGATTGTGTTCTTCCTTGTTTGCCGGTATTTGTCCCCTCTCAGTAGACGTGGTTCCGACGATGAGTTCGATGACACCGATGAAGAGCTATATTATCCTCAGAAGTGCCAGGCAAGATAAACCCCCTTGTTCATTCCGATACAATCCCACTCTCTCGCTCCTATTCTCTTTTACTGCATTAGGACAACAACGATTCAACTGTTTCATGCTGCGGTAGTTGAATCCCTTTTCCTCTGCATGACCTGTCATTGCCACAGTAAATAGATGAAACCCACTAGCATGAGTAGGAGTTGTTTGAGCCCTGATGTGCCTACTCATTCATGCTTGTTGGTCATGCCTGCTACTGCTTAGAGTTGAGTTAGGTCTGATTCATCGGGGATGAATTGGAGGTGTGTGAACATATCCTACTATTGAGAGCTAAGTGTGTGAACACGATTTGGTAAAGGTAGCGGTGAGAGGCCATGTAGGAGTGCATGGTGGGTTGTCTCATTGAAGCCGTCCTTAGGAACTGAGTTATGTGTTTGTGATCCATGAACAGCTACTACCACACGTTGGGCCCTGAAATATGACCCCGCTCGACTTATTAACCGCCCCTGTCCTCTGTCCAGGAGTTGCAAGTAGTTTCTGGTGTTTGTAGGATATGTGTTGGAGGCCGTGCGTAGCGCTGACCCTAGGGGTGGGCTATGATGCGGTAGATACACCATGGCACGGTGTACCGGGCGCCCATTTGATTTCTCGGGAACCCTGCACACATCGTTTGGGGCTGTGAGCGAAACCCCGGCCGGATCTCCTCACGGATGGAACCCGAATAGGCGATAAACCTGGACTAGAGACTTGTGTGGTTAGTCAGGTCATGGTCTACACCCACGTCGGCTTTCGCTTGAAGTCTGCCGACACATGTCGTGTGCAGACGCTAAGTGGTGGAAACATGTGTGAAGAAGTACACCCCTGCAGGGTTATAACTGATCTATTCGAATAGCCGCGTCTGCGGTAAAGGACCTCTGGGTTGCCTATACAGTTCATATACAAGTGAAAGTGGATACTCTAAAATGCACAAGATAAGCGTGAGTGCTATGGATGGCGTTCTCGTAGGGAGACGGGAGCGGATCCATAGTGGTGTATTGTTATGGTGAATATGTGGACTCGTGTGTGCCACTTCAAAAGAGTTACTTGCAGTCGTAGTTCAGGATAGCCACCGAGTCAAAGCTGGCTTGCTGCAGTTAAACTCCACCACCCCTTTGTTGATATTGATGCATATGTAGTTAGTTCTGATGTAAGTCTTGCTGGGTACATTTGTACTCACGTTTGCTTAATTTATGTTTTTGCAGAGAGACTTCAGTCTCACTAGTAGTTCCGTGTGGACTTCGACGTTTAGCTTGTTACCTCAGCTACGATCTTGTGCCCTCGGCAGGATCTGGTAGATAGTCAGGCTTCTCAGCCTTTTTCATTTGTAGATGTCTGTACTCAGACATGTTAAGCTTCTGCATGTGCTTGTTGCTTGTATGACTTGAATGCTGGGTCATTAGACCCATGTTTGTAATATCTGGCTCTTCAGAGCCTAATGAAAAAAATACTTTGAGTCGCAGAGTTTTGTTGTGATGCCATGTTGTATTTGCACATATCGAGCATATTGTATGTATGATTGAAATGCTTGGTATGTGTGGGATCCGACAACCTAGTTGTTTATCCTTGGTAGTCTCTCTTATGGGGAAATGTAGTCTAGTGCTTCCACTGAGCCATGGTAGTCTGCTACAGCCCGGTTTACCGGAGTCCTGCTAGCCTAGTTACTACTGCTCTGGAACACTTAGAATGGCCGGCATGTGATCCACTTTGTTCCTGTGTCTGTCCCTTCGGGGAAATGTCACGTGGTGACTTCCGGAGTCCTGCTAGCCTCCTATAGCCCGGGTTCCCGGAGTCCTGTTAGCCCAGTTGCTACAGCCCGGATTCACATGCTGATGACCGACACGTTCGATGCTGGTTCATGTATGCCTGTCCCCGTAAGTCAGTGCCGCTTTGGGTTCACGACTAGTCATGTCGGCCCGGGTTCTCTGTCATATGGATGCTAGTGACACTATCATATACGTGAGCCAAAAGGCGCAAACGGTCCCGGGCCAGGTAAGGTGGCACCCGTGGGAATACCATGCGTGAGGCCGCAAAGTGATATGATGTGTTACATGCTAGATCGGTGTGACTTAGGATCGGGGTCCTGGCAGCTTTGGTATCAGAGCCTGACTGCCTGTAGGATTACCAAGCCAAACTGGTCGAAGTTGAGTCTAGAAATGCTTTAGTTATACGTAGTGGAATTGATTGTGGGAAGTGACGTAAGGCTCTTTTTACTCCTTTACCTTTTGCCCTTCTGATCTGAGTCATCCTCTTCTTTCCTACGTGGGTTAAGGACTAGGATCTCATCTCTCTATCAGTTTCACATGTTACTAATCCGTAGAATCTTAGGATTGTTGGTTCCAGGCCTCAGTTCAGTTTCTACTACTTTAGTCTGTTGTTAGTTGAACCAGAACCTTGATATGATGTTATTGAGTGACTATGCAAATCCTTGTGAATGTCTCAAATCTTTTTCTGAGCATTTACAGCCGTTATGCTGTCCGAGTCATCCCAGGTTTCTAAATAGTCTGATGCATTTGCAAATCCTTTCTTTCCATTCCCGATGTCCCTTTGGGCCAATCCAACCATACTAATCGGTGAGTTGAGGTACTCTGTTGCCTCGACATATATGTTGGAGATATTATTATGACCTAGGTGTCTTAGAGAGCCACTCAGTAATCTAGCAATGCTTTGTATCCCCAGTGTGATGATTCTGGCCATTATTCTCGAGAGCATCCCATGATGCCATTTAGTTAGTAGGTATTCCATCTTTGGGTTTTTGAACCCGAGATTCACTCTACTCTTTCATGTTGATAGTGTTTGCTAGTTCCTTTAGGATATTAGTAACCTTGTGATAGTCCTCGAGGTCCGTGGTATTTCCTTCCTCCAAATACCATGAACTGCACATGGCAGAAGTTCTTTTGAAACCAAAAGATCGCAACCAAAGTGCTCTTGATGAGTTCTCTGTTATATTGTGAATATGCCAGTTCTACCGTTCTGCATGGGTTATTCGGAAGAAATGTTGAGCTTTGCTCGACATACTAATCTATGCATCCACAACTCAGAAAGATATATGTTCCTTTGAGTTGTCCCTCTTTAGTTGTTATCTGACCTTCGTCTGTCATTTGATAGCCAGGAGCATGTCATGCATTCATGCTCATCGATACCTCATATTCCTGTGGTCTGTCAAGTCATTCTATTCGGGAATGACTAGGAGAAACAAACTCCAGTACCTTGTCCATTTTGAGGATTGGGTCAAAGTAGTTGTATTCCGCAGATCAAATTGCCACCAGCCTTTGATCTGTTCTACCGTGGGGTATTGCCATCTTTATGTCAGGATTGCCATGAGAATTGCACCACCTCTTATGAATTCTTGAAGCAGTGATACTTCTAGCCATCATCATTCGTTCCTCGGTTCCGTGTTGTTGCAACCGGAATACCGACAAGTAAACCATGATGTGTGAAATCAATACTCCTAGCAACCCCGTTGCTTGGTGGTTAATGGACGATAATTTCATTCTTAGCATGTTGGTTATTGAATCATCATCCTAAGATTGATCGTGCTACCTAGTCCATATTTCCTGGTGCACCCTTCGATCAAGAGTTAGGATTGTATCAATCCCTTTCTTGTTTGGTCACATCGCCTCGCCCTGAAAAGCAAGATTGTTCTCGAGCTTAGTAACATATCGGTGGTTTGTGATTTTCCGAACATCTTCTCAGAAGTGTTACCAGGTTGTCACCTGACCGCTATGTTGAGCTCGTGATTAAGTTGGTTTCTTGTAGCCACCCCTTTCTCCAAGAATCTGTGTTGGATACCCCTGAGCTAGTTGGTTAAGCTAAGCAACAACTTGGAGAGCTGGAAGATAAAAGCTTGTCTAACTTAGTTCGTTCCAAACGGATATCCTTGTGTTTGTGTGTTTGTTGAAGAAAGATGATATCTTCATCGATTGATCCTCGTGATCAATTGTCGGCGCTATTGTCTTATCCAATCTTTGATTTGCACATGGGCTATCGTCAAATCAAATCAGAACCAACGATAATCGTAATGTTGTCTTACTCATGGTTGATCCCTCGAGCATACACCATTACATCTTTTGGTCTGACCAATACTATCACATTGTTCACATAATGGTGGAATTCCAGTGATATGGAAATTCCGATGAGTTGTTGTTGAGCCCATCAGCAGCATTTTGTCTCCCCCATGATTCATGTTGAACATCAACCTAGTGTTGGAAACTTTGTAAGCAATGCCTTCGTGTTCCGTTCATGAAGCTTATGCTTGGATGGAAGGAGTGACTTCCTCGAATTCATGTGCATTTGGTGCAAGTTGCCGCCGTGAGTTCGAGAAAGATTGTTTTGGCTTCCTCTGGTACCATCCCAAGTCAATTATGCATGTGCGAATGTATTCTATGGTTTGGTAGATTAATTACCTCAACTCCATATGTATTCCCTAGCACACCAAGCCACTAATTGATTTGTTCAAAGAAAAGAAGTTCATGCGCTAATCCTGAAGGGCCCGGACAGATATGCACAAGACTTCGTTATCTCAATGATGGTTCCCAATCAGAACTCGGTAGTGTTTTATTGCAAGACTACCATGTGATCATGCTTGTCTGGGACAGCGTGTTCACATGTGTGTAGCAGAACCAACTCATGTTTTGGAGCTTGCTATCGTAGTTCATCTCCCGAGAGTCTCGCAACGTTATCTCATCGATTTGTGTTGCAACTCTTCTTTTCAGACATGTGAGTCTGAAGTATCCTATTTCTAACCAGATCTGAATCTTAGGCAGATATGATGGTTGGAACATTTTCCCAAGAACTATAATAATGGTCTCTGTAACCCGGTAACGTGGATGTCGTAGCCAACACACCCAGCCGGAAGACCTATTATTGTAGTATCTTGATTGAGTAAGTTGGCCACCTCCCCATAAGGATTTCGTAGGAATTACTCCAGTAGTTATTCCTTATGGATTCTTGTGCTCCCGAAGTCCGACCTTTTACCTGATGTTCTAGATACCAAACCATATCTATGAATGGGTTACGCTAGCACATCAAGGACAACATTAGAAGCGGAGTGCTAAATGTCTCTCGGTCGATTATCCAGATTCCGTTCCCCTGGCTTCGCTAAGGTGAAATCTGAGAAAGTGTTGTCTCCTTTTGCATCTGCATCCTCCATCATTATTCATCATGGTAGTATGATGTGTTGCCAGGATCCTCGGCACGGATGTTGGTAAGACCTTGATGAATACGGAAATGCTCAAGTTCTTGAGAGCACGCTCAGACACTAGGTTATATCCTCGGCATCAATTGTAATGTGCCTTCTGTTTGTCGAGTTGTCTTATAACTCTAGTTTCCTTTCCAAACTGAGTATGCCATTCTTTCGAATTCATTCAAACGATCAATTGTGAATTTCCTCAGGCTGGTTTAAAGTGTTTCAGTGATCTTTGAATCAAAAGTAATTCTTTTTGCCACTTAAGGGAATAGTTCTACGAGTCACCTCCCCTAAGGTGTTCCATTATGGAATCATGGCAATTATCTCCTCGCTTCTATGAAACCCTGCACCATCTTCCTAGGCATGGAATTGTTGCCTACCAAATTGAACCCTGCCATATGCTCCTTTCCATCACCCCTGATGTGTGTTTTGTGTCTTAGCTCAAGAGATGTTCAATGTCTCATTCCGTGAGTTGATCGTGTGTTGCTCGATCCTCGGGAAGATCAATTCTTAGAATTTCCTTTCTTCTCATTGTCGTGTTGGATGAAGTTCCCAGAGCAAGACGTCAAGATCAAGATGTTGCAAGGAATCAACATCTTCGAGAAGGGCAATTGGATCAAGAAGATTGTGTTAGCTTGTGTTCCCTATGTCTTCTTACCTCACGTCTTGAATCTCGGGACAAGATTCTTGTTTAGTGGGGGTGAGTTGTCACAACCCTAGTCAGTGCATGCATTAGAGTGACTGCATCATGTTTAAATTTCTAGAAACTTGAAATGGGGATGACAGAACCCCCAGCACCCCCTTAATCCAACTAGGGTTTACTAAAATCTTTTTCAATGAACCTGAAATGCCCTTCTAAAATGTTCCCCCCCCCCCCCCCCCCCCCCCCCCCCCCCCCCCCCCCCCCCCCCCCCCCCCCCCCCCCCCCCCCCCCCCCCCCCCCCCCCCCCCCCCCCCCCCCCCCCCCCCCCCCCCCCCCCCCCCCCCCCCCCCCCCCCCCCCCCCCCCCCCCCCCCCCCCCCCCCCCCCCCCCCCCCCCCCCCCCCCCCCCCCCCCCCCCCCCCCCCCCCCCCCCCCCCCCCCCCCCCCCCCCCCCCCCCCCCCCCCCCCCCCCCCCCCCCCCCCCCCCCCCCCCCCCCCCCCCCCCCCCCCCCCCCCCCCCCCCCCCCCCCCCCCCCCCCCCCCCCCCCCCCCCCCCCCCCCCCCCCCCCCCCCCCCCCCCCCCCCCCCCCCCCCCCCCCCCCCCCCCCCCCCCCCCCCCCCCCCCCCCCCCCCCCCCCCCCCCCCCCCCCCCCCCCCCCCCCCCCCCCCCCCCCCCCCCCCCCCCCCCCCCCCCCCCCCCCCCCCCCCCCCCCCCCCCCCCCCCCCCCCCCCCCCCCCCCCCCCCCCCCCCCCCCCCCCCCCCCCCCCCCCCCCCCCCCCCCCCCCCCCCCCCCCCCCCCCCCCCCCCCCCCCCCCCCCCCCCCCCCCCCCCCCCCCCCCCCCCCCCCCCCCCCCCCCCCCCCCCCCCCCCCCCCCCCCCCCCCCCCCCCCCCCCCCCCCCCCCCCCCCCCCCCCCCCCCCCCCCCCCCCCCCCCCCCCCCCCCCCCCCCCCCCCCCCCCCCCCCCCCCCCCCCCCCCCCCCCCCCCCCCCCCCCCCCCCCCCCCCCCCCCCCCCCCCCCCCCCCCCCCCCCCCCCCCCCCCCCCCCCCCCCCCCCCCCCCCCCCCCCCCCCCCCCCCCCCCCCCCCCCCCCCCCCCCCCCCCCCCCCCCCCCCCCCCCCCCCCCCCCCCCCCCCCCCCCCCCCCCCCCCCCCCCCCCCCCCCCCCCCCCCCCCCCCCCCCCCCCCCCCCCCCCCCCCCCCCCCCCCCCCCCCCCCCCCCCCCCCCCCCCCCCCCCCCCCCCCCCCCCCCCCCCCCCCCCCCCCCCCCCCCCCCCCCCCCCCCCCCCCCCCCCCCCCCCCCCCCCCCCCCCCCCCCCCCCCCCCCCCCCCCCCCCCCCCCCCCCCCCCCCCCCCCCCCCCCCCCCCCCCCCCCCCCCCCCCCCCCCCCCCCCCCCCCCCCCCCCCCCCCCCCCCCCCCCCCCCCCCCCCCCCCCCCCCCCCCCCCCCCCCCCCCCCCCCCCCCCCCCCCCCCCCCCCCCCCCCCCCCCCCCCCCCCCCCCCCCCCCCCCCCCCCCCCCCCCCCCCCCCCCCCCCCCCCCCCCCCCCCCCCCCCCCCCCCCCCCCCCCCCCCCCCCCCCCCCCCCCCCCCCCCCCCCCCCCCCCCCCCCCCCCCCCCCCCCCCCCCCCCCCCCCCCCCCCCCCCCCCCCCCCCCCCCCCCCCCCCCCCCCCCCCCCCCCCCCCCCCCCCCCCCCCCCCCCCCCCCCCCCCCCCCCCCCCCCCCCCCCCCCCCCCCCCCCCCCCCCCCCCCCCCCCCCCCCCCCCCCCCCCCCCCCCCCCCCCCCCCCCCCCCCCCCCCCCCCCCCCCCCCCCCCCCCCCCCCCCCCCCCCCCCCCCCCCCCCCCCCCCCCCCCCCCCCCCCCCCCCCCCCCCCCCCCCCCCCCCCCCCCCCCCCCCCCCCCCCCCCCCCCCCCCCCCCCCCCCCCCCCCCCCCCCCCCCCCCCCCCCCCCCCCCCCCCCCCCCCCCCCCCCCCCCCCCCCCCCCCCCCCCCCCCCCCCCCCCCCCCCCCCCCCCCCCCCCCCCCCCCCCCCCCCCCCCCCCCCCCCCCCCCCCCCCCCCCCCCCCCCCCCCCCCCCCCCCCCCCCCCCCCCCCCCCCCCCCCCCCCCCCCCCCCCCCCCCCCCCCCCCCCCCCCCCCCCCCCCCCCCCCCCCCCCCCCCCCCCCCCCCCCCCCCCCCCCCCCCCCCCCCCCCCCCCCCCCCCCCCCCCCCCCCCCCCCCCCCCCCCCCCCCCCCCCCCCCCCCCCCCCCCCCCCCCCCCCCCCCCCCCCCCCCCCCCCCCCCCCCCCCCCCCCCCCCCCCCCCCCCCCCCCCCCCCCCCCCCCCCCCCCCCCCCCCCCCCCCCCCCCCCCCCCCCCCCCCCCCCCCCCCCCCCCCCCCCCCCCCCCCCCCCCCCCCCCCCCCCCCCCCCCCCCCCCCCCCCCCCCCCCCCCCCCCCCCCCCCCCCCCCCCCCCCCCCCCCCCCCCCCCCCCCCCCCCCCCCCCCCCCCCCCCCCCCCCCCCCCCCCCCCCCCCCCCCCCCCCCCCCCCCCCCCCCCCCCCCCCCCCCCCCCCCCCCCCCCCCCCCCCCCCCCCCCCCCCCCCCCCCCCCCCCCCCCCCCCCCCCCCCCCCCCCCCCCCCCCCCCCCCCCCCCCCCCCCCCCCCCCCCCCCCCCCCCCCCCCCCCCCCCCCCCCCCCCCCCCCCCCCCCCCCCCCCCCCCCCCCCCCCCCCCCCCCCCCCCCCCCCCCCCCCCCCCCCCCCCCCCCCCCCCCCCCCTCGCGGATGGAACCCGAATAGGCGATAAACCTGGACTAGAGACTTGTGTGGTTAGTCAGGTCGTGGTCTACACCCACGTTGGCTTTCACATGTAGTCTGCCGAGCACATGTCGTGTGCAGACGCTAAGTGGTGGAAACATGTGTGAAGAAGTACGCCCCTGCAAGGTTATAACTGATCTATTCGAATAGCCGCGTCCGCGGTAAAGGACCTCTGGGTTGCCTATACAGTTCATAGACAAGTGAAAGTGGATACTCTAAAATGCGCAAGATAAGCGTGAGTGCTATGGATGGCGTTCTCGTAGGGAGACGGGAGCGGATCCATAGTGGTGTATTGATATGGTAAACATGTGGACTCATGTGCGCCACTTCAAAAGAGTTACTTGCAGTCGTAGTTCAGGATAGCCACCGAGTCAAAGCTGGCTTGCTGCAGTTAAACTCCACCACCCCTTTGTTGATACTGATGCATATGTAGTTAGTTCTGATGTAAGTCTTGCTGGGTACATTTGTACTCACGTTTGCTTAATTTATGTTTTTGCAGAGAGACTTCAGTCTCACTAGTAGTTCCACGTGGACTTCGACGTTTAGCTTGTTACCTCAGCTACGATCTTGTGCCCTCGGCAGGATCTGGTAGATAGTCAGGCTTCTCAGCCTTTTTCATTTGTAGATGTCTGTACTCAGACATGTTAAGCTTCCGCATGTGCTTGTTGCTTGTATGACTTGAATGCTGGGTCATCAGACCCATGTTTGTAATATCTGGCTCTTCAGAGCCTAATTAATAAATACTTTGAGTCATAGAGTTTTGTTGTGATGCCATGTTGTATTTGCACATATCGAGCATATTGTGTGTATGATTGAAATGCTTGGTATGTGTGGGATCTGACAACCTAGTTGTTTATCCTTGGTAGTCTCTCTTATGGGGAAATGTAGTCTAGTGCTTCCACTGAGCCATGGTAGTCTGCTAAAGCCCGGTTTACCGGAGTCCTGCTAGCCCAGTTACTACTGCTCCAGAACACTTAGACTGGCCGGCATGTGATCCACTTCGGTCCTGTGTCTGTCCCTTCGAGGAAATGTCACGCGGTGACTTTCGGAGTCCTGCTAGCCTGCTACAGCCCGGGTTCCCGGAGTCCTGTTAGCCCAGTTGCTACAGCCCAGATTCACACGCTGATGACCGACACATTCGATGCCTGTTCATGTATGCCTGTCCCCGTAAGTCAGTGCCACTTTGGGTTCACGACTAGTCATGTCGGCCCGGGTTCTCTGTCATATGGATGCTAGCAACACTATCATGTACGTGAGCCAAAAGGCGCAAACGGTCCCGGGCCAGGTAAGGTGGCACCCGTGGGAATACCGTGCGTGAGGCCGCAAAGTGATATGATGTGTTACATGCTAGATCGGTGTGACTTAGGATCGGGGTCCTGGCAATGTAGTTCAAATTTGAATTACGGTCATTAAATGGCTAGAAAATCATTTAAATGTATTTAAAAGGTCAAATGACCCCTAGAATTTTCCAAATTTTCACATGACAGTTGTATTAGTGCACATTAAATGTAGAAAAAAATTGAAGGCCATAAGAGGAAGCTATCTCCCGTTCGTCATCAAACATGCATTGTTCCCTCTCGGAACCACGAGCCTTCTAGTGAGTTGCTCCGGTTTGTGAGGGGTGTGTGTCCAAACTTTCGTCAAACAGGCCAATTTGTTTACCACATCATCTTGGTGGCATGACATTACATCAAGCAAGGTTTCATGTTTTTCTGATCATTTTTTAATTTTTTGGAATTAAAATGCTATGGCACTCCATGCATGTGTCCATGCCGAGAGATGAATATGTTTGAAAATTCTGACTAATTTACTGCACATGGAATTAACTCGCACACAAGTACACAAATATGATTTTTCAAACCGTCATGGTTAGCTGCTGCATGTAGATGTAGTTCAAATTAAACTTACGATCATTAAATGGCTAGAAAATCACTTAAATGTGTTTAAAAGGTCAAATGACCCCTGAAAGTTTCCAAATTTTTACATGATGGTTGTATTAGTGCACGTTAAATGTAGAAAAAGTTTGAAGGCCGTAAGAGGAAGCTATCTCCCGTTCGTCATCAAACATGCATTGTTCCCTCTCAGAACCACGAGCCTTCTAGTGAGTTGCTCCGGTTTGTGAGGGGTGTGTGTCCAAACTTTTGTCAAACATGCCAATTTTTTTACCACATCATCTTGGTGGCATGACATTACATCAAGAAAGGATTCATGTGTTTCTGATCTTTTATAAATTTTTTGGAATTTAAATGCCATGGCACTCCATGCATGTGTCCACGGCGTGAGAGCAATATGTTTGAAATTTCCTTCCAATTTACTGCACATGGAATAAACTCGCACACAAGTGCACAAATATGATTTTTCAAACTGTTATGGTTAGCCGTTGCATGTAGATGTAGTTCAAATTGGATTACGGTCATTAAATGGCTAGAAAATCACTTAAATGTCTTAAAAAGGTCAAATGACCCCTGAAATTTTCCAAATTTTGACACGACAATTGTATTAGTGCACGTTAATTGTAGAAAAGTTTTGAAGGCCGTAAGAGAAAGCTATCGCCCGTTCGTCATCGAACATGCATTGTTCCCTCTCGAAACCACGAGCCTTCTAGTGAGTTACTTCAGTTTGTGAGGGGTGTGTGTCCAAACTTTTGTCAAACATGCCAAATTTTTTACCACGTCAACTTGTGGCATGACATTACATCAAGTAAGGTTTCATGTGTTTCTGATCTTTTTTAAAAAAATGGAATTTAAATGCCAAGGCACTCCATGCTTAATTGTGTCATAGCCGTGAGACCAATATGTTTGAAAATTCCTTCCAATTTACTGCACATGGAATTAACTCACACACAAGTACACAAAATATGACTTTTCAATCTGTTATGGTTAGTTGTTGCATGTACATGTAGTTCAAATTTGAATTACGGTCATTAAATGGCTAGAAAATCACTTAAATGTCTTAAAAGGTCAAATGGCCCCTGAAAATTTCCAAAATTTGACATGACAGTTGTATTAGTACTACAAATTTTCTCATGCATTTAAAACACCATCCGTTGCCACTTTACTCCAAATTCGTCTTTCACAACTAATAAAAAATATCAACAACATCACACATAGTTTTTTGTAGAAACCGTTTGCGATGAAAATTCCTGGGTCTATTTAAGTCTTCCTCCGTAAGCTTCGTCGGCTCGTCTGCTCCAGTGTCGACAACCCCCGAATCCACGAATCTCGATCCCCATTCCCGAAACCCCTTCTTGCAAAGATGACGCCATGGAAACGCTTCGTGAAGGCCCGTACGGTGGTCGCGTCCTCCCCGAGCGCCGCTGCCTGCGCCGAGAGCGCATCCGCCTACGCCGAGAGTGCCGCCACATCCGCATTGAGTGCGGACACATCCTCTAAGAGGGCGTCTGCTGTAGCCGACAGGGCAGCTGCAGCAGCCGAGACGGCTGTAGCTGCTGCTACGACGGCGGCTGCAAACGCCAAGAGCGCTCGAGTTGTCGTCCGTGCCGCCGATGTCGCCCTGGCCCGGGTCGAGGCCATCCACGCCAAGATCGAGGACGCACATGCCAAGATATTCCAGGCCACCTCGGAATCCAGCATGCAACCCATGTCCGAAAAGGCAGTGGTGGCCATGGAGCACTTGCTTCCTCATGAGATCGTCAAGCGGGAGCTAGAGATGCAGGAGGCGGCGGAGATCGAGGAGCGTCGGGAGGAGGAGTTGCGCGTGGCCGAGGTCGAGGTAGAGAAGAGTTTGTCCGTCGAGGAATCGGCGGTGGAGTACCAACGCAAGCTATGGCGCAGCCACTACTACGAGTATGGCAACCTTGAGGGCGGCACCGAGGACGAGGACGAGGACACGGTCGACTTCAGCAGGGGGGACACGGATTCCACCAGTGGCGGCATGTCGCCAGGACAAGTCATCGATGTCTCGTCTCACAACGGCGATGCATAAGCCGGCGCGGTGGCGGCTTTGTTAAAATTATGCGTACTTAGGCTTTATTTTTAATGCTGGTCTTTTGTTAGAGCAATGTTTAGGTCAACTGGCTCTGATTAATTACTAAAATTGCTCGAGTCAGTAAATGTGGTCTGTGTGTTGTATGCTCTTTTGTGTGCCCAAATTAGCAAGCGGTGTTAATTCATGCAATGACGTGCATGAGGATAGTACCCAGAGAAATTTCCACCAAAATTTGAATTATTTGCGCTTAAAGCAGAAGAATCATTTGCGATGCACACAATCTTTCAAAGTGAATGGTGTCCGGCGGCACCGCGCGCAAAGTTTCCCTCCACATTTCAAATTTTTTGGCCTACTGCCAAAATATCTACCCCCCTTCCCCACCCCCTTTTCTCCCCGACCACAAGTCACATTTCCCCTGTTTCCTCCTTCCTTCCTTCCTAAGCTATAGCCGCTTCCTCGCTTGCTTCCTCACTGTCGCCATCTCGCATCCTACCGCCGGGGTCTCCATGGTCTTCTTCAATGACCTCTCCAGTGGTTCCTCCTCCTCCTCCGACTCCTTCACCACCCGGGTATGCATCTCTTCTCTCTCTCTCAGGCAATGACTTGGAATGAAGGATTTTAACCTGGTGGTCGATTTAGTCATTTCTTCCTCTTGTATCTACCTAGGACCATTAGTTGCAATGAATGGAGCAGGGTGGCTGAAGATATGTCTGCTCGTTGTCACCATCAATCTCCATGCGTGAAGCTAGTTGCGTTTGAATCTATGGACTGTGGGAGGAAGTTTCTGGCATGTGCAGAGAAGGTTAGCCCCACTTTCGTTGTTACAAATCATTTGTTAGATGTGATTCAGACACTGTCACGGTCCCAACCCATTCATACCACACCTTCAACCAAACGCATCCTAAGACAGTGTCATAGTTTGTACCTAGTATCTAAAAATGTTGCCATCTCATCGGCGGTGCCATTAGAAAATTATTTAGCACCGGTTCAGCAGTTTGTGCAGCAAACTTTGGTCCACACATCCGAGCAGTAAAATACTAAATCTTTATGGAATGAAGGAACTGGGCATCGGAGCAACTAGGTGCTCCAGAGTTCGAGTCCCTGATTTTTTTTCCGCTAGATCGGCTCGCCAGTGCAGGGCACCAGTGCGCAATGTAGCAACAGTTGTCTTTACACCGGTTTTGGCATACATAGTGGACGACCTTAGTGTTATTAGTTCTATGTTACTAAATTTGTGCATGTACACACCTGTTAGTATCAATTTGCTGTCATCCAAACACCGTCGCTATGTTGTTGCAGTTATATTTAGCTTCCTCATAAAATGTTCAATTTGTTATTTATAGTACATGAGTAAGAACTTGTAGCATTGTTGTAGTTAATTATAGCTTCTGATGTTTCAGAATTTGGTTGTTGTCTCAGTAGCAATTAATTCATTTGCACATTGATCCTTTTGAGAAGATATGTCATAATTAACATGTTTCTTCAGTTTTTCAAAATAAGTATTGGTGATTTTCTATGTTGCTATAAACCCATTTCCCCTACAATTGTTACTGATCTAGTTTTAAATATTATAGGATGAACGGAAGTGTTCTTACTTGGAGTGGGTTGATCAAGAGTGGCCACAGTTTTTGAAGATGTGCCTAGCAAAGCTCTGGAGCATGTATGAGGAAGAGAACAAAGGTAGGCTTAGAGAAAGTGTTGTCAACGCTGAAGGATATTTGAAGATACAGGATAAAAAGAGGAAGGTGGAGAATGAGCTCAGATTTTTTTAAATCAGACATTGCTAAGATGCTGTTGGCAAAGGAGGAGGCACTTTCCCAGTTGGCCAGTGCAAAATAGGTTCTTACTGAACTGAAAGCAGAGGTGGATAAGACGAGCCTGGATGATCTCGATTAGGGAAATGAATATATTGTTCTAATATTGTTCTTATGAAGCTGAACTAGCTATATGATGTATTGTGCTGCTAAAATATATTTATGTGCCTGATATGAAATTGGCAAACAGTTGTTCGATATGAAATGTGAATTTGCGTAATACTGGAATTACTAATTGTAAACTAATAAACCTGCTAAATGGGTCATGGAACTTTGCAAATGGTTCTAGCAGTAAATCGTGTGTGATGTAGTTGAATAAAAGCAAACGGTTAACCGAGGCAGAGCGTGTGTGATAGTTACACCTATCACACACGAGCCTATACATAAAACTGTGTGGGATGTACATAGAACGGAAACGTTTTCCCTGGATTGACTATGTGAGATGTCCATATGAACGCAAACGATTTCCCTGGATTGACTGTGTGGGATGTACATAAGAACGGAAATGTATTCCTTGGATTGACTATGTGGAATGTACATAACGAACGGAAATGTTTGTTTGGGACTGACTGTGTGGGATGTACTTACGACCGGAACCGATTGGGCCTGTATAATCGTATGTGATCGCTCGCCCGTCGCACATGAACTCATTTTGCCAAGCGTGTGTGCCAGGAGAGCCTATCCCCGATGGTTTCTGGGTCGTGTGGGAAGGACTCCCCTATCGTAGTCACTCACTAGGCGACTGTTCGGAATGCCTTCGCGGAAAGGGGTTAAAAACCATTTGTATAGCACCTCGCTGCACCAGTGCAGGAGCCTGTTTATCAGTGCAAGCCACAAGAGCTCGCCAACCAGTGGAACCATCAGGATCCTCCACCGTATTGAGAAGGGTTATTTCGAGCCCTGGCAATAGACCAACTTAGGCCAAAATCCTAAGCTTTCGGGAGTACGTATTTCTCGCCGACATTACATTCATGTTCACACATTTGTTCCAGTTGTCGGTGTTCATCCTTTTTCATTGCATAATCCATGTTAGTTTATTTTTCTTGCTTTCTTTTTGTGTGTTTGAAAAACTTTGATAAAATCCAAAAATATTTCTCGCTTATTTTCAGTTTTTCTTTCTAGTTTAATTAGTTGTAGTATTAAAAGAAAACCCAAAAAGATTTCTCGTTCTTCTTTTGCTTGTTGGGAGCTTTCCCGTGTAAAAAGATTTTTCTTGTTTTCATTCTACTTTCTTAAGAAAAACAAAAACTCCAAAAATATTTTAGTGTGTTTCTTTGAATTTATTTATTTTGGGTCGTAAGGAGAAGATCACGTTGAAAATTTTGAGTGGCTCTCATATGCATTATTGTTGATCCAACAAAGAGCCCATATTACCTTGTCTTCTCCTTTGAATAAATGTTTGCATATTCCAGCTTAGTCCAATGCACATGCACTCTTATTATTATTCACATCGTTCAGTCGTGCAAGTGAAAGACAATACTGATGATATTTGATGAAATGATTGAGATGAAGAAAAGCTGGTATGAACTTGACCTATTTTGTTTTTGTAAATATGATTAGCTCATCATTCCCGATTCAACCTATTATGAATGAAACATGTTTGCAATGACAATTAGAGATTATAGTTACTCATGCCATGCTTAATTAGCTAGGAGCGGATAATGGTTTATCTTGTGTGCCAACATGCATTTAAAATGGTTATGATGCGGTATGATAGGATGGTATCCTCTTCTGAATGATTCAAGTGGCTTGACTTGGCACATGTTCACACATGCAGTTGAATCAGAAACAACATCGCCTCCACGATATTTATATTCATGGTGATTTATATCCTACTCATGCTTGCACTCAATGTTGATTAACCTCAATGCATGTTTATGACTGTTGTCGCTCTCTAGTTGGTCGCTCCTCAATCTTTTGCTAGCCTTCACTTGTACCAAGCGGGAATACTGCTTGTGCATCCACTTCCTTAACCCAAAGTTGTTCCTTATGAGTCCACCATACCTACCTATATGCGGTATTTACCTGCCGTTCCAAGTAGATTTCTATGTGCCAAACTCTAAATCTTCAAATAATAATCTGTTTTGTATGACCGAATCTCTCATGTAGCGACTGGGGGCTGTCAGTATCTTCCATGCTAGGTGGGTTATTCTCATGATGAGTGTTTATTCACTTGTCATCCACGAGAAAGTGGTTGGTAATCGGGATGCCCAGCTCCATGATCAAAATCAAATCAAAATATAATAATGAAACAAAACTCCCCCAGGATTGTTGTTGGTATGGACGGTACCCATGGATTCGGCTAGCCGTGGAGTGTGATTGTTGGAGGAGGGGGAGTAAAAACTTTACCATTCTATTTGGGAACCACCTATAATGTATCTAGCATGGAAAATAGTGAGATCTCTTGGTTGTTATGTTGATAATGAAAGCATACAGCTCAAAATTATATTTATCTCTGTTTAGAAGCTTCGAGCTCTAGCACCTCTGTAAATCCTTGCTTTCCTCTGCGAAGGGACTATCTATTTACTTTTACTGTTGAGTCATCATCCTCTTATTAAAAGCACAAGCTGGAGAGCACTATTATCATTTATATGCTTTGTTTTTAATTGATGTTGAGTATGAGTGTGATTGGATCTCTTTTTCCATGAATTATAATGTCTAGTCAGTCCTTGATCTTCATGGGTGCTCTGCATTTAAGTTTTGCGGTCTCAGAAAGGGCTACGAGATACCATTTTTTCATGATTGTTTTGAAAAAGTGTTGTCATCCGAGATTTATTATTATTGCTTGTTAGTTGATTATGCTATTGATATGAGTAAATGTGAGACCTAAATATTATTGTGAATATGGTTAGTTCATAATCTTTGCTGAAAACTGATACGTCTCCAACGTATCTATAATTTTTATTGTTCCATGCTATTATATTATCTGTTTTGGATGTTTTATATGCATTATTATGCTATTTTATATTATTTTTGGGACTAACTTATTAGCCGAGAGCCCAGTGCCAGTTTCTGTTTTTTCCTTATTTTTGAGTTTCGCAGAAAAGGAATACCAAACAGAGTCTAAACGGAATAAAACTTCACGATGATTTTTCTTGGACCAGAAAGACACCCAAGAGACTTGGAGTCCAAGCCAGAAGAGCCACGAGGCGGCGGCAAGGGTGGAGGGTGCGCCCCCTATCTTGTGTCCCCCTCGGGGATCTCCTGACCTACCTCTTCGTCCTATATATTCACATACATTCTAGAACCCTCAAAGAGAGCCACGAAAACACTTTTCTACCGCTGCAACCTTCTGTTCCCGTGAGATCCCATCTTGGGGCCTTTTTCGGCAATCTGCCGGAGGGGGGTTCGATCATGGAGGGCATCTACATCAACCATATTGCCCTTCCGATGAAGCGTGAGTAGTTTACCACAGACCTATGGGCCCATTGCTAGTAGCTAGATGGCTTCTTCTCTATCTTTGATTCTCCATGCCATGTTCTCCTCGATGTTCTTGGAGATCTATCCGATGTAATCTTCTTTTGTGGTGTGTTTGTCGAGATCCAATGAATTGGGGATTTTTGATCAGCTTATCTATGAATATTATTTGAATCTTCTCTGAATTCTTTTATGCATGATTTTATATCTTTGTATTTCTCTTCGAATTATCGTTTTGGTTTGGCCAACTAGATTGGTTTTTCTTGAAATGGGAGAGGTGCTTAGCTTTGGGTTCAATCTTGCGTGATTTCACCCAGTGACAAAGTAGGGGTAGCGAGACATATATTGAATTGTTGGCATCGAGGATAAAAATATGGGGTTTTCATCATATTGCTTGAGTTTATTCCTCTACATCATGTCATCTTATTTAAGGCGTTACTCCGTTCTTTATGAACTTAATACTCTAGGTGCATGCTGGATAGCGGTCGATGTGTGGAGTAATAGTGGTAGTTGCAGGCAGGAGTCGGTCTACTTGACACAGGCGTGATGCCTATATGCATAATCATTGCCTTGGATATCGTCATAACTTTGCGCTTTTCTCTCAATTGCTCGACAGTTATTTGTTCACCCACCGTATTATGTGCCTTCAAGAGTGAAGCCTCTAGTGAAACCTATGGCCCCGGGTCTATTTTCTATCATATTAGTTTCCGATCTACTATTTTGCAATCTTTTATTTTTAGATCTATAAACCAGAAAACCCAAAAATATTTTATCTTTTATTTAGTTTTATCTATCTCTATTAGATCTCACCTTTGCAAGTGACCGTGAAGGGATTGACAACCCCATTATCACGTTGGGTGCAAGTGTTTGTTTGTTTGTTTAGGTGTATCTATTGGGGACTTGTGCATTTGTCCTACTAGATTGATACCTTGGATCTTAACTGAGGAAAATGCTTATCTCTACTGTGCTGCATCACCCTTTCCTCTTCAAGGGAAAAACCAACGCAAGCTCAAGAAGCAGCAAAAAGCTGAATATTGGCTAGACATATTTGCAACAACAAGATCAAGCTGAGTTTGTAAAAAAAATTCTTTGTCACTTTGAGTTTGTCAACTGAATTGCTTGAGGACAAGCAATGGGTTAATCTTGGGGGAGTTGATACGTCTCCATCATATCTACTTTTCCAAACTCCTATTCCCTTGTTTTCGACTCTAATTTGCATGATTTGAATGCAACTAACCCGGACTGATGATGTTTTCAGCAGAATTCCCATGGTGTTATTTTTGTGCAGAAATCAATGTTCTCGGATTGACGTGAAAGTTTACGGAGAATTTTCATGGAATAAATAAAAAATACTGGCACAAAAAGATACCAGAGGGGGGTCACCCATGGGCCACAAGCCCAGGGGGCGTGCCTACCCCCCTCCCCTCCACGGCGCGCCCTCCCAGCTTGTGGGTCCCCTGGACCATCTCCGACCCTAATTCCAATGCTATATAAACCTATACGGGGAGAAAAAAAATCAAGAAGAAGGATTCATGACATTTTACAATACGAAGCCACCGCCGCCTCCTGTTCTTCATCGGGAGGGCTGATCTGGAGTCCATTCGGGGCTCCGGAGAGGGAAATCCGTCGCCATTGTCATCATCAACCTTCCTCCATCACCAATTTCATGATGCTCACCGCCGGGAGTGAGTAATTCCATTGTAGCCTTGCTGGACAGTGATGGGTTGGATGAGATTTATCTTGTAATCGAGTTAGTTTTGTTAGGGTTTTATCCCTAGTATCCACTATGTTCTGAGATTGATGTTGCTATGACTTTGCCATGCTTAATGCTTGTCACTAGGGCCCGAGTGCCATGATTTCAGATCTGAACCTATTATGTTTTCATGAATATATTTGTGCTCTTGATCCTATCTTGCAAGTTGTAGACACCTATTACGAGTTATGAACCGCATACCCCAAGGTGACAATAATTGAGATTCTTTCCGGTGATTACCGTAGTTTGAGGAGTTCATGTATTCACTAGGTGCTAATGCTTTGTTCCGGTTCTCTATTAAAAGGAGGCCTTAATATCCCTTAGTTTCCATTAGGACCCACTACCACGGGAGGGTAGGATAAAAGATGTCATGCAAGTTCTTTTCCATAAGCACGTACGACTATGTACGGAATACATGCCTACATTATATTGATGAATTGGAGCTAGTTTTGTGTCACCCTAGGTTATGACTGCTACATATTTGTGTGATGTGCTAGGTTTTACCAATATGGATGAATGTTCCCTTAATTTCCACTTAGCGGATTCCACTATTAAGAAACCTTTGGGTACAATAAATGATGTTCTTATTCTTGCAAATAGGAATTATGTGCTTGTTGATTTCATTGTGCTTGATATTGATTGTAATCCGTCTTGTCTTGAATACTTGGTAGGCCTTTCTTACGAACCATAGGTGTTGTTATTGATATGAAAGAAGGGTATATAAAATTTCAATTTATGTTAAAGAAGGGTATATAACACTTCCCTAGAAAGAGAATTAAGCCACCATACGAATCTATTATCAGGGCCACCTATGGAATTAATTTCAGGGATGACAACACTTGAAACTATGCATTACGCCTAGCTATGGGTGTAAAACAATAGCGCTAGTTCGGAGGCAACCCAATTGTTATCTTATTTTTCTAGTTATTTTTTTTGGTGTGCACACAATTATGCTACTGTTATGGTTGTGTTTTAGTTAGTTTTTGTGCCAAGTAAACGCTTTGGATGATTTGGATGATAGTTGCTTTGATTCTGTGCAAAAACAGAAACTTTCTCGCCCAGTAACAGAATTGTTAACATTCACTGGGTCGTGATACAATTTTGAGTTTTTTACACCTGATTTGTATGCAAATTTCCCACGTTGTCCTAATTTTTACGAAATTTTTGAGTTACAGAAGTATGCTCATTGTTCAAATTATTACAAACTATTTTGTTTTTGACATATTCTGTTTTAGTTGTGTTGTTTGCTTGTTTTGATGAATCTATGGATTGTATCGGGGGGTATAAGCCATGGTGAAGTTAGAATACATTAGGTATAATGCAATAATAAAATATGAATGGGTTTGCAACAGTACCTAAAGTAGTGATTTGCTTTGTTATACTAACGGATCTCATGAAGGTTTTTGTTGAGTTTTGTGTGCTGAAGTTTTCAAGTTTTGAGTGAGATCACGATAGATGAAGGAATAAGGAGTGGCAAGAGCCTAAGATTGGGGATGCCCGAGGCACCCCAAGGTAATATTCAAGGACTCCCAAGCATCTAAGCTTGGGGATGCCCCAGAAGGTATCCCCTCTTTCTTCTACCAACTATCGGTAATACTACTTGGAGCTATATTTTTATTCGTCACGTGATATGAGTTTTTCTTGGAGCGTTGTGTCTTATATGAGTCTTTGCTTTGTTTGCTTTTTAGTTTGTCGCATTCATCTATGTTGGACACACCTTTTGACAGGGACACACATTATTCGTGATTTGTTAGAATACTCTATGTGCTGCACCTATATCTTTTGAGCTAGGCAGTTGCTCTAGTGCTTCACTTATATTCTTTAGAACACGGTGGTGGTTTTATTTTAAAGAAATAGTTCCACTCTCATGCTTCACTTATACCCTTTTGAGCGTTGGTAATAGTAATGGTTGTCGGGCCCGTGGATCCCAGGGTAGCCAGGCTTGTCAGCATTCGGCCTAGGACGCGACGCATGATAGAGCCGAGCGAGCAGCCCATCAGCGGGCACCACAAGCAAGACCCCTCGTGAGGGCCTGGCCTCATGAGACCCCACCTTAGGAAGCGGTCGTCTGGAGCACACTCTGTGGCTTCACCGAGAGCCTCGCGAGGCCCTCTCGCAAAGTGGCCTCCCGAGGCACCCTCCCTAAGGCATGCGAGGCAGGCGCTTCTCGGCTCGGTCACGCCATCTCATGTCCAGCACCTGGGTGACGCACGCGCCGACTAACAATGGCAGAGGTCGTGCCAGCAGGCGCGGATGAGGAGGATTTCCTATTTGTGCTAAGGGAGTAGGGCCAGCAGTCCAACTCCCAAAGCAACCCCCAAAGGTTGTTCGATCGGTGAAAGAAGACCAAGACGAGGGGCGCACGGGGTGGAGTCACCCCCGAGCCCACCGGCGCATCATGGATGGTGGCTTTGCAGGCAAAGACCGCCTTTTGCCAGGATAGACTTCGGTCATGTCCCCCTTCAAACTTGCTATTGTGTGGCAACCCTTCCCGCCAATGTTTCCAGGGAAAGAGGACCAAGGCATATAAAAGGAAGGCAGGGTGCTGCTGTAGATAGGGTCAGAGCCTCCGAACCCTAAACCTTGTACTCTCTTCCTCTAGCTAGAGAAATCTCAACCAAGCAAGACATAGGTTTTACGCCGCAAGCTGGCCCGAAACCTGGGTATCCACCGTGCCACCAGTTCGTTCCTACTAGCGCGCTCTCGCCATAGCCTTGTCGTGGTTTAGCCGTAGGAAGAGACGGGCGGTAAGAACGAGCTCACCCTGGTGTTCGAACGTTTGGGTCCCCAGAGCCCGGTTTCTGACAATTGGCGCGCCAGGTAGGGGTGCGCTACCGTTCTTCCACTCCGCTCCGCCTTCCGCTCCGATAGCTTCCTGGCCGACGCTCGCCGCGAGCATGCCGAGCGCCGGGCGGGTCACGTCACCCAGATGGAGCCTATGAGCCGCGGCAACTGCCGCCGCCCTGCCACGGCCGTGGCCACCACCGAACCTGCTAATCATGAGCAGCAGGACTCCTCCATGCACCCGTCCATACAGGCGAACAACCACACCGCCATGGCCTCTTCCTCCCTCGACCGTTGTGGGCCACCGAGCGGCGCCTGTCGGAACCGCGCCGTCCTCGCAGGTGGCGTTCCCTCGAGCGGCGTGGGCTGCCGGGCCTTCACTCGCGAGCTGCGTCAGGTGGTCTGGCCCACGAAATTCAAGCTAGAGCTGCCCCCGTGCTACGACGGCACCCCCAAGCCCACGGAGTTCCTTCAGCTCTACACGTTGAGCATCTTGGCGGCGAACGGCGATGACAAGCTCATGGCAAACTGGTTCCCCATGGCCCTCAAGGACGGCCCACGCTCCTGGCTCATGAACCTTCCAGAGGCTTTGATCTCTTCGTGGAATGAGCTCTGCGACCAGTTCATCGCTAACTTCGACCAGCTCAATGAGGGTGCTGGGGGCTACCAGGAGCCTCAAGCGGTAGCCTGCATCCTTGGCGTAGCCCAGGCCCCCACGTCCAACCGTCCTCAAGCAGTTCTCCTGCGAGGCGAACGTTGCCCTTCGGAGGCCTGAAGCTGCACGGCCCCTCAAGTGGTCGCAGCACGCCATCACCTTCGACTCCAAGGATCACCCCAAGTCCGCGGCCGCCGCGAGCGTGCTCCCCATGTTGTGCACTCCTACCATCAGCAATGTCACGGTCACCAAGACCCTCATCGACGGGGGCACCGGCCTCAACATGATCTCCATCGATACTTTCGAGATGCACCAAGTGACCTACGACCAGCTGATGCCGACCAGGCGCTTCTCCGGGGTGACTGACGGTTCCGCCATCCCCCTAGAGCAAGTGCTCCCCGTCACCTTTAGCACCTGCGAGAACTACCACACCGATCTCATCGACTTTGACGTGGCGCACATTGGCCTGCCGTACAATGCCATTCTGGGGTACCCAGCACTCGCCAAGTTCATGGCGATGACCCACCCCGGCTACAACGTCATCAAGATGCTTGGCTGCAGCAGCATCATCACCATTGCCTGCAACGAGAGAAGGATGTGCTCTGCTCCCTCAAGCGCGCCTACAAGGCCGCGGCTATCGAGGACGCGGTCGAGCCTCCCAAGGCTGCGCCAACAATGAAGAAGAAGCTGTTCTCCTGAGACCGCACTGATACAAAGAAGGTGTCCATTGACAGTAGTGACTCGGGCCCTACCTTCACCATCAGTGCCTGCCTTCCTCTCGCACAGGAATGCACGCTCGTCACCTTCCTTCGGGCAAACTCGGATGTGTTCGCATGGAAAGCATCTGAGTTTTCCAGGGTTCCTAGGGAGGTGATCGAGCACCACTTAGCGGTGTGCCCTAACGCACGCCCCATCAAGCAAAAAGTACAGTGTCAGGCGCCAGAGAAGTAGGAATTCATTGTCCAAGAGGTACACAAGCTATAAGAACCTAGAGTTATCCGTGAGGTGCGCCATCCCTAGTGGCTCGCCAACCCAGTCGTCTTCCCCAAGAAGGGTGGCAAGGAGCGTATGTGCGTCGACTTCACAAGCCTCAACAAGGCCCGCCCCCAGGACCCCTTTTCGCCGTCGCGCATCGACCAAATTTTGGACTCCATCGCCGGGTGCAACCTGCTATGCTTCCTAGATGCCTTTTTAGGCTACCACCAGACCAAGATGGTGGCAAAAGATGTGGACAGGATGGCCTTCATCTCCCCTTGGGGCATATTCCGCTACACCTGCATGCCCTTCGGCTTGAGGAGTGCTGGCGCCACCTTCCAGCGGCTAATGCGCATCATGCTGGGGCCTTAGATAGGGAGGAACGTGAAGGCCTACGTCGATGATATCGTGGTCAAGACGCATGAGTCTGGGATGCTCATGAAAGATATTGGCAGCCACCCCCAGACGAACAACACAGCAATCGTGGAGGTACGAGAGGAACTCGTTAGCACTAAAGAAAAACCTTTCGAGCCCCTTGAGCACTCCGAGTCTCTCGAGCCTCCGTGTCTCGTGAGCTTCCTGAGCCTTCCAAGCCTCGCGAGCTTCCTGAGCCTTCCGAACCTCATGAGCCTCACGAGCCTCATGAGCTGCCCAGGCCTCGTGAGACACCCGCAGAGCAAGCTACCACCGCGACCACACGCCTCGTAAAGCACCCTGTATACTTCGTCAGCACGATGCTGAGGGATGCGCGCGAGCACTACCCCATGCAGTAGAAGCTCCTCATCGCGCTCCTCGTAGCATCCAAGAAGCTGCGCCACTACTTTCAAGGCCACCCCATCAAGGTCATCTCTTTGTACCCCTTGGAGCAAGTCCTGCGCAGCCCCAACGCCGCCGGCCGAGTCACTGAATGGAACATCGAGCTGCAGGCCTTCCAATTGGAGTTATGTACCACCAGGGTCATCAAGGGAGCGGCTCTCGCTGACTTCATGGCAGAATGGATGGACCTTCATAAGGAGGAGCCTCGCGAGAACAAATCCCTCCTGCTTGGGAACGAGGTGCCTAGCGGCTGGGCCATGCACTTCAACGGCGCCTTCTTCACGCAGGGCGCGAGGGCTAGGGTCGTGCTTACCTCGCCAATCGGAGGCAAGCTCTACTACGCCATCCAGCTCTGCTTCAGGCACAATGAAAAGGTCTCCGACAACATCGCGGAGTATGAGGGCCTCATCCCCGGCCTCAAGGCCGCCTCTGCCCTAGGCATCAAGCGCCTCACTATCAAGGGCTACTCTCGGCTCCTCGTCAACTTCTCCAACAAAAAGTACAAGCCAAAGGACAAGCATGTGGCACCTAGAAGAGGTACGTAAGCTTGAGAAGCGTTTTCTTGGCTTGGAGCTACAGCACATTCCGCGCAGGTCGACAAGGAGGCCGACGACATCACCAAGCAAACATATCGCCGTGAGCCCCAGAGCCCTGGCATCTTCGAGGAAGGGTCCTCAGGCCATCGGCTGCACCACTTGCCACTGGCACCCACGGGTGCGCCAGACTGTGGCCCAGCCTCAGGAGCCCACCTGCTACTGGCGCTTGAGCCTCAAGTAGACAGCTGGGTTGCTGAGCTCAAAGCTTACCTGCTCCATGGTACTCTCCCTGAGAAGGACTCAGAAGTGGAGCCTGTGGCCCGGCAAGCCACCGCTTACTGCTTGCAAGACAGTGAGCTATACCGATACGTCCATTTTGCAACATGATTACCTACTGTCATTTATAATGTTTATATCCATAATAATGCTTTTTGCAGTAATTCTAATGCCTTTTCTCTCATAATATGCAAGGTACACACAAAGAGGGAGAATTCCGGCAGCTGGAAATCTGGACCTGAAAAAGCTATGTCAGGCCACCTATTCTGCACAACTCCAAATGAGTTGAGGAATTTTTATGGAATAAATAAGAAATACTGGAGCAAATAACTACCGGAGGGGGGTCACCTGGTGAGCACAAGATACCAGGGCGCGTTTGGCCCCCCAGGCGCGCCCTGGTGGGTTGTGCTCAGCCCAGCCCACCTCCGGTGCCCATCTTCTGTTATATAAGCACTTTGACCTAGAAAAAACAAGGAGAGGACTTTCGGGATGAAGCAAGCCCAGCCCACCTCCGGTGCCCATCTTCCGCCAGGGGAACTTCCCTCCTAGAGGGGGAAATCATCGTCATCATCATCACCAACAACTCTCCCATCTTGGGGAGGGCAATCTCCATCAACATCTTCAACAACACCATCTCCTCTCAAACCCTAGTTCATCTCTTGTGTTCCATCTTTGTACCAGAACTATAGATTGGTACTTGTGGGTGACTAGTAGTGTTGATTACATCTTGTAGTTGATTACTATATGGTTTATTTGGTGGAAGATTATATATTCAGATCGATTATGCTATTTAATACCCCTCTGATCTTGAGCATGTTTATCGCCTGTGAGTAGTTACTTTTGTTCTTGAGGTCACGGGAGAAATCATGTTGCAAGTAATCATGTGAACTTGATATGTGTTCGATATTTTGATAGTATGTATGTTGTGATTCCCTTAGTGGTGTCACGTGAATGTCGACTACATGACACTTCGCCATATTTGGGCCTAAGGAAATGCATTGTGGAGTAGTTATTAGATGATGGGTTGTGAGAGTGACAGAAGCTTAAACCCTAGTTTATGCGCTATTCTGTAAGGGACCGATTGATCCAAAAGTTTAATGCTATGGTTAGAATTTATTCTGAATACTTTTCTCATAGTTGCGGATGCTTGCGAGGGGGTTAATCATAAGTAGGAGGTTTGTTCAAGTAAGAACAGTACCTAAGCACCGGTTGTGACGACCCGAGACTGACGCTCCAGAAGCCTTCCAGTTATTTCGTTGTCATCGTGTGATTTTATTTGTTTGTTGCATTCATCATCGCATCATCCGCTTTGCATCCGCATGTTTTCTTAAAACTCGTAGTCGTTCGTAGTGTTGCTTCTCTCTCTGTCTCCGTTGACCTTTTCTCAGGCTCCCTTGTCATCGTCAACCTTTCTCATACCCCCTCGCGAGCGCGTCCGAAACTTCCCCAAACCCGAACCGGGCTGTCGCTACCGTTGGATTCGGATCATCCCCAAACATCCCTAAAATATCTTCGGTTCTTTGTTAGACTGTTCTAGTCTATCATTCCCGGGCGGTCCAATTACGATCAAAGGATCTAGATAACCCACCCCTAATCCCCTACCTATATAAGCAGTCAAACCCTAGTCCGAGTCGTCCCATCCATTCCATCCGTCCCATCCGCCACCACCTCCTCATTTTCCTCTCCTTCCCAATCCACCACCTACCAACCTCCTCCTTCCTCGGGATCGAACCCGAGCCAACGAACGCTGCTCCTGATCCCCTTGATCTCGTGTCTCTCTCCAACACCCTCGCTCGATCTGGACCAGAAGGGCACGAGCTCCTCGACCACAGCCTCCTCTCGTGCCAAGGATCTTCATGGCGCCTGAGCCCCGCTCGTCCTGAGCTCCCCCCTTGCCTCGCCATCGAACCCGGCCGCCCTTCCGGTGACCTCCGGGCCAGTCCCTCACGCGCCGTCCTTCTCCTCCTTCCTTCTTTTCTTCTCTGCTCCCTTTTCTTCTCTCTCTAACCTATTTTCCCCTCGCTGTTTCATGCCACGACGCCATACCTCCTTGATCTACCATGGCCGCACCAACCGCAAGCTGTTGGTGGCTCTCGCAACACCGGCGCCGCCAGCAGCCGCGCCGCTCGAACTATCTCACCGACGGCAACACCAGCAGGTCCCCGCCATGGACGCCAAGCGCTCGTGTGCCGCTATGCCCTGCCTCTTCTTCTCCAGGTGGTGCACCTCAGGAGGCGGCCAAGGATGCCCGGGCCGCCATGGTTCCTCCGCGAGGTCCAAGTCCCCATGTCTCTGGCCATCTCCGATGTTCCCGCGCCTGCGGGCCCCCTCGCCAAGTTCCTCTCCAAGAGCCGCTCCTGTCCGCTGCTGCTCCTCTTCGTTGAGCCCCGCCGCCGCCGGGAATGGGCTCCCCGCGCCCTGGATCCAGTCGATCCGAGCTTCCCCATGCCCAAGTCCTCGCCGCCCCTTTGCCCCGCTCGCCGGAGCTCTGCTCCCGGCCACCGGCGCCCTGCTCTCCTCCTCTGCTTCGCCCCTGCACGAGCAGGACGACCCCACCCTGCTTCGCTCGATTCATCCGAGCATTGACCACTCCTAGGCCCAGCCTCTACATCGCCCGCGCCCAGCCGCCATCTGCTTCTTGCTCCTGGGCCTGCCTCGCGCGCCCTGGCCCAGCTCCATCCATGTCAACGCCCAGATCCACAGCCTTTCGGCCCGTTAGCCCAATGTGAGCAGTTTCAGATTTGGCCTAGTGTTGTTTTTTTTCCTGTCTGCGAATTTGCATAATAATGCTGAGAAAACAGATTTGCAGAAAACCCCTTGCACTTCATGCATATAATAAATCACCAACCGTGCGTCGGTTTAAAATGTTTTATATGTGTAAAATGCTTAGAATTTCATCTAGTTTCATAATATGTCACTTTCATCCATGTTTAAAGTGTTTACCTTGCTGTTTGCATTTAATTTGCATAGATGACATGTTAAAATGTTTTATTTCGTAACCAATTAACCGTAGCTCCGAATTAAATAAAATATATATGTAAATGGGGTAGAAAATGCATAGATTAACTTGTGCACTTTATTTTCCTATTTAACAACAATAAAATATGGTTTAGGACAGAACAATACCAAATTCAAAATATGCATATGGGGATTTTCCGGAATTGTTGTTTGTTGTTTCCGGCCTCATTTAAATTGCCTAGATAGGTAGTATTATTATGCTTCACCTCTTGCCATGTTTAACAACATTTAATATTGTTGGGTACATAAACGAGAGTGAACTAAATAATTGCATGTGGTGTTTCGTCAATATGCAACTCGTTGCATATTGAGCTCCACTTAAGTTGTAGTATTGTTTGTTGCACTTTGCCATGCCATGCCTAACTAAAATGGACATGCATCATACTTGGTTGCGCATCATGTCATATTAATGTGATGGTTGTTTACCATGTCGTTTGCTTCTTTTCGGTGTTGCTTCTTGATAGTTCTGGTTATGTTGCGATTGTGAGGATTCGTTCGACTACGTCCGTTCGTCTACTTCATGGATTCAGTCTTCTTCCTAGCGGGATTTCAGGCAAGATGACCGTCACCTTGGATCTCACTACTATCATTGCTATGCTAGTTATCTCGATGCTATCGCTATGTCGCGCTACCTACCACTTGTTTGTCAAGCCTCCCAATTTGCCTTGTTAGCCTCTAACCTTTTCCACCATCCCAGCAAACCGTTGTATGGCTATGTTACCACTTTGCTCAGCCCCTCTTATAGTGTTGCTAGTTGCAGGTGTAGTTGCAGGTTGTTCCATGTTGGGACATGGATATCATGGATATCATGGGATATCACAATATCTCTTATTTAATTAATGCATCTATATACTTGGTAAAAGGTGGAAGGCTCGGCCTTTTGCCTGGTGTTTTGTTCCACTCTTGCCGCCTTAGTTTCCGTCATACCGGTGTTATGTCCCTTGATTTTGTGTTCCTAACACGGTCGGGGTTTATGGGCCCCCTTGAAAGTTTGCTTTGAATAATACTCTTCCAGCAAGGCCCAACATTGGTTTTCCATTTTCCTAATAATAGCTAAAACTTGCATAGGGACCTGCCGGCCCCCGAGATCTCTTAATCTACCCCCGGGCCAGTGCTCGACATGAGTGTTGGTCCACCTACCTAGCTGTCGGCGGTGCCGCCTCGAGGCAACTGGATGGTATTTTGGCTACCGTCCACTTTGCATAGACGGTGTTGTCCTGAGAACGAGATACGCGCGGCTCTTATCAGGGTATCGACGCACCGGGTGGTCTTGCTGGTTTTGTTTTACCATTGTCGAAATGTCTTGTGAACCGGGATTCCGGGCTTGATTGGGTTTTTTCGGGAGGAGGATTTTCCTCCGTTGGTCGTGAGAGCTTGTCATGTGCTAAGTTGGGACACCCCTGCAGAGTTTGATCTTTCGAAAGCCGTGTCGCGGTTATGTGGCAGATGGGAGTTTTTACCCCCCCCCCCCCCCCCCCCCCCCCCCCCCCCCCCCCCCCCCCCCCCCCCCCCCCCCCCCCCCCCCCCCCCCCCCCCCCCCCCCCCCCCCCCCCCCCCCCCCCCCCCCCCCCCCCCCCCCCCCCCCCCCCCCCCCCCCCCCCCCCCCCCCCCCCCCCCCCCCCCCCCCCCCCCCCCCCCCCCCCCCCCCCCCCCCCCCCCCCCCCCCCCCCCCCCCCCCCCCCCCCCCCCCCCCCCCCCCCCCCCCCCCCCCCCCCCCCCCCCCCCCCCCCCCCCCCCCCCCCCCCCCCCCCCCCCCCCCCCCCCCCCCCCCCCCCCCCCCCCCCCCCCCCCCCCCCCCCCCCCCCCCCCCCCCCCCCCCCCCCCCCCCCCCCCCCCCCCCCCCCCCCCCCCCCCCCCCCCCCCCCCCCCCCCCCCCCCCCCCCCCCCCCCCCCCCCCCCCCCCCCCCCCCCCCCCCCCCCCCCCCCCCCCCCCCCCCCCCCCCCCCCCCCCCCCCCCCCCCCCCCCCCCCCCCCCCCCCCCCCCCCCCCCCCCCCCCCCCCCCCCCCCCCCCCCCCCCCCCCCCCCCCCCCCCCCCCCCCCCCCCCCCCCCCCCCCCCCCCCCCCCCCCCCCCCCCCCCCCCCCCCCCCCCCCCCCCCCCCCCCCCCCCCCCCCCCCCCCCCCCCCCCCCCCCCCCCCCCCCCCCCCCCCCCCCCCCCCCCCCCCCCCCCCCCCCCCCCCCCCCCCCCCCCCCCCCCCCCCCCCCCCCCCCCCCCCCCCCCCCCCCCCCCCCCCCCCCCCCCCCCCCCCCCCCCCCCCCCCCCCCCCCCCCCCCCCCCCCCCCCCCCCCCCCCCCCCCCCCCCCCCCCCCCCCCCCCCCCCCCCCCCCCCCCCCCCCCCCCCCCCCCCCCCCCCCCCCCCCCCCCCCCCCCCCCCCCCCCCCCCCCCCCCCCCCCCCCCCCCCCCCCCCCCCCCCCCCCCCCCCCCCCCCCCCCCCCCCCCCCCCCCCCCCCCCCCCCCCCCCCCCCCCCCCCCCCCCCCCCCCCCCCCCCCCCCCCCCCCCCCCCCCCCCCCCCCCCCCCCCCCCCCCCCCCCCCCCCCCCCCCCCCCCCCCCCCCCCCCCCCCCCCCCCCCCCCCCCCCCCCCCCCCCCCCCCCCCCCCCCCCCCCCCCCCCCCCCCCCCCCCCCCCCCCCCCCCCCCCCCCCCCCCCCCCCCCCCCAGCTCTCAAGAGAAATTATTATTCAGAATTTTTATGCTCGGCTTTCTCGTAATGATCGATCCATGCTCGATAACTCTTGTAGTGGTTCCTTTATGAAGAAGACTATTGAATTCCGGTGGGATCTTTTAGAAAGAATTAAACGCAACTCTGAAGATTGGGAACTCGACCAAGGTAAAGTGTCAGGTATTAAGCTTAAGTTTGATTGTGTTAAATCTTTTATGAATACCGATGCTTTTCAAAAGTTTAGCACTAAATATGGACTTGACTCTGAGATTGTAGCCTCCTTTTGTGAATCTTTTTCTACTAATGTTGATCTCCCTAAGGAGAAGTGGTTCAAATATCACCCATTTATTAAAGAAGAAATTAAAGAACCAGTAATAGCTAAAGATGAAACTATTATTTATAATGTTGATCCAGTTGTTCCTACTGCTTATATTGAAAAACCACCTTTCCCTATTAGGATGATGGAACATGCTAAAGTTTCAACTGTGGTCAACAGAAGTTATATTAGAACACCTAAACCAGCTGAACAAATCAAGGTAGAACCTAGTGTTGCTATGGTTAAAGATCTCTTGGTCGATAATATAGATGGGCATGTTATTTACTTCTGTGATGAAGCTGCTAGAATTGCCAAACCCGATGAAAAAGATAAACATAGACCTATTGTTGGCATCCTGTTGTCTCAGTTAAGATAGGAGATCACTGTTATCATGGTTTATGCGACATAGGTGCTAGCGTGAGTGCTATTCCTTTTACTTTGTATCAATAAATTATGAATGACATAGCACCCGCTGAAATAGAAGACATGGATGTTACTATTAAACTTGCTAATAGAGACACCATCACACCACTTGGGATTGTTAGAGATGTTGAAGTCTTGTGTGGAAAAATAAAATACCCTACTGATTTTCTTGTTCTTGGTTCCCCACAAGATGACTTTTGTCACATTATCTTTGGTAGACCTTTCTTGAACACCGTTAATGCTAAAATAGATTGTGAGAAACAAACTGTCGGTGTTAGCTTTGGTGATAAGTCATGAGTTCAATTTGTCCAAGTTTAGTAGAAAACCTCATAAAAAAGAATTGCCTAGTAAGGATGAAATTATTGGTCTGGTTTCTATTGTTGTTCCTCCTACTGATCCTTTAGAACAATATTTGCTAAACCATGGAAATGATTTGCATATGCATGAAAGAAATGAAATAGATAAGATTTTCTTTGAACAACGTCCTCTGCTTAAACAAAATTTGCCTGTTGAAACTCTAGGAGGTCCTCCTCCACCTAAAGGTGATCCTATGTTTGAATTAAAACAATTGCCAGACACTTTGAAATATGCTTATCTTAATGAGAAAATGATATATCCTGTTATTATTAGTGCTAACCTTTCATAACATGAAGAACAAAGATTATTGAAGGTTCTAAGGAAGCACCGAGCTGCTATTGGATATACTCTTGATGATCTTAAGGGCATTAGTCCCACTCTATGTCAGCACAAGATTAATATGGAACTGGATGCTAAACCCGTTGTTGATCACCAACGTCGATTAAATCCGAAAATGAAAGAAGTGGAAAGAACGGAAATATTAAAACTTCTAGAAGCAGGTATAATCTATCCTATAGCTGATAGTAGATGGGTAAGTCCTGTTCATTGTGTCCCTAAGAAAGGAGGTATTACTATTGTTCCTAATGATAAGAATGAACTTATTCCACAAAGAATTGTACAGGCTATAGAATGGTAATTGATTTTAGAAAATTGAACAAAGCAACGAGAAAAGATCATTACCCTCTGCCTTTTATTGATCAAATGCTAGAAAGATTATCTAAGCACACACATTTTTGCTTCCTTGATGGATGTTCTGATTTTTCACAAATACCTGTTTCTCAACCTGATCAAGAAAAGACTACATTTACTTGTCCTTTTGGAACTTATGCTTACAGACATATGCCTTTTGGTTTATGCAATGCACCTGCTACCTTTCAAAGATGTATGACTGCTATATTCTCTGACTTTTGTGAAAAGATTATTGAGGTTTTCATGGATGACTTTTCTGTTTATGGGAAGTCTTTTGATGATTGTTTAAGCAATCTTGATTGAGTTTTGCAGAGATGTGAGCAAACAAATCTTGTCTTGAATTGGGAGAAGTGCCACTTTATGGTTAAAAAAAGGTATTGTTTTGGGCCATAAAATTTCTAAAAGAGGTATTGAGGTGGACAAAGCTAAGGTTGGTGCAATTGAGGAAATGCCATGTCCTAAAGATATCAAAGGTATTCATAGTTTCCTTGGTCATGCTGGTTTCTATAGGAGATTTATCAAAGACTTTCGTAAAATTTCTAGGCCTCTTACGAATCTTTTGCAAAAGGATATTCCTTTTGTTTTCGATGATGATTGTTTAGAAGCCTTCGAAACACTCAAGAAAGAATTAATTTCTACACCTATTGTTCAACCACCTGATTGGAACTTGATACGTCTCCAACGTATCTATAATTTTTTGTTGTTCCATGCTATTATATTATCTGTTTTGGATGTTTAATGGGCTTTAATATGCTCTTTTATATTATTTTTGGGACTAACCTATTAACCGGAGGCCCAGTGCCAGTTTCTGTTTTTTTGCCTATTTTAGTCTTTCGCAGAAAAGGAATACCAAACGTAGTCCAAACGGTATGAAACCTTCGCGATGATCTTTCTTGGACCGAAAGCAATCCAGAAGACTTAGAGTCGAAGTCTAGAATGCCACGAGGCGGCCACGAGGCAGGAGGGCGTGCCCCCACCCTCGTGGGCCCCTCGTAGATCCACCGACGTACTTCTTTCACCTATATATACTCTTATACCCTAGATCGATCAGAGAGAGCCACAAAACCACTTTTCCACCGCCGCAACCTTCTGTACCCGTGAGATCCCATCTTGGGGCCTTTTCCGGCGATCTGCCGGAGAGGGAATCGATCATGGAGGGCTTCTACATCAACACCATTGCCTCTTCGATGAAGCGTGAGTAGTTTACCATAGACCTTCGGGTCCATAGTTATTAGCTAGATGGCTTCTTCTCTCTCTTTGATTCTCAATACAAAGTTCTCCTCGATGTTCTTGGAGATCTATTCGATGTAATACTCTTTTGCGGTGTGTTTGCCGAGATCCGATGAATTTTGGATTTATGAACAAGATTATCTATGAATATTATTTGGTTCTTCTCTGAACTCTTATATGCATGATTTGATATCTTTGCAAGTCTCTTCGAATTATTGGTTTAGTTTGGCCTACTAGATTGATCTTTCTTGCAATGGGAGAAGTGCTTAGCTTTGGGTTCAATCTTGTGGTGTCCTTTCCCAGTGACAGTAGGGGCAGCAAGGCACGTACTGTATTGTTGCCATCGAGGATAAAAATATGGGGTTTATATCATATTGCTTGAGTTTATCCCTCTACATCATGTCATCTTGCTTAATGCGTTACTCTGTTCTTATGAACTTAATACTCTAGATGCATGTTGGATAGCGGTCGATGTGTGGAGTAATAGTAGTAGATGCAGAATCGTTTTGATCTACTTGACATGGACGTGATGCCTATATTCATGATCATTGCCTTAGATATCTTCATAACTATGCGCTTTTCTATCAATTGTTCGGCAGTAATTTGTTCACCCACCGTAATACATGCTATCTTGAGAGAAGCCACTAGTGAAACCTATGGCCCCCGGGTCTCTTTCTTATTATATTGCATCTCTTTTATTTACATCTCATCTCGTTTACTCTTTTGCAATCTTTACTTTCCAATCTATACAACAAAAATCCCAAAAATATTTACCTTACTATCTTTATTAGATCTCACTTTTGCGAGTGACCGTGAAGGGATTGACAACCCCCCCCCCCCCCCCCCCCCCCCCCCCCCCCCCCCCCCCCCCCCCCCCCCCCCCCCCCCCCCCCCCCCCCCCCCCCCCCCCCCCCCCCCCCCCCCCCCCCCCCCCCCCCCCCCCCCCCCCCCCCCCCCCCCCCCCCCCCCCCCCCCCCCCCCCCCCCCCCCCCCCCCCCCCCCCCCCCCCCCCCCCCCCCCCCCCCCCCCCCCCCCCCCCCCCCCCCCCCCCCCCCCCCCCCCCCCCCCCCCCCCCCCCCCCCCCCCCCCCCCCCCCCCCCCCCCCCCCCCCCCCCCCCCCCCCCCCCCCCCCCCCCCCCCCCCCCCCCCCCCCCCCCCCCCCCCCCCCCCCCCCCCCCCCCCCCCCCCCCCCCCCCCCCCCCCCCCCCCCCCCCCCCCCCCCCCCCCCCCCCCCCCCCCCCCCCCCCCCCCCCCCCCCCCCCCCCCCCCCCCCCCCCCCCCCCCCCCCCCCCCCCCCCCCCCCCCCCCCCCCCCCCCCCCCCCCCCCCCCCCCCCCCCCCCCCCCCCCCCCCCCCCCCCCCCCCCCCCCCCCCCCCCCCCCCCCCCCCCCCCCCCCCCCCCCCCCCCCCCCCCCCCCCCCCCCCCCCCCCCCCCCCCCCCCCCCCCCCCCCCCCCCCCCCCCCCCCCCCCCCCCCCCCCCCCCCCCCCCCCCCCCCCCCCCCCCCCCCCCCCCCCCCCCCCCCCCCCCCCCCCCCCCCCCCCCCCCCCCCCCCCCCCCCCCCCCCCCCCCCCCCCCCCCCCCCCCCCCCCCCCCCCCCCCCCCCCCCCCCCCCCCCCCCCCCCCCCCCCCCCCCCCCCCCCCCCCCCCCCCCCCCCCCCCCCCCCCCCCCCCCCCCCCCCCCCCCCCCCCCCCCCCCCCCCCCCCCCCCCCCCCCCCCCCCCCCCCCCCCCCCCCCCCCCCCCCCCCCCCCCCCCCCCCCCCCCCCCCCCCCCCCCCCCCCCCCCCCCCCCCCCCCCCCCCCCCCCCCCCCCCCCCCCCCCCCCCCCCCCCCCCCCCCCCCCCCCCCCCCCCCCCCCCCCCCCCCCCCCCCCCCCCCCCCCCCCCCCCCCCCCCCCCCCCCCCCCCCCCCCCCCCCCCCCCCCCCCCCCCCCCCCCCCCCCCCCCCCCCCCCCCCCCCCCCCCCCCCCCCCCCCCCCCCCCCTCTCTTCATGTTGAGATTGCTATCGTCTCTTTCTTCTTCCTTGCATATGCTAGCTTTTGCTTGCCTTGATAATTTGTTTGCTTATAAAATACCTATGCATAGGAACTATGTTAGACTTAAGTGTGTTTGTAACATGTTTTATGATTCTCTCTTTTTGCTTCAATTCTTGTCTTTCATGTGAGCGTCATTGAAATCTCAATGCCTAGCTAAAAAGGCTTTAAAGAAAAGCGCTTGTTGGGAGGCAACCCAATTTTATTTTTGTTCTTTGCTTTTTGTTCCTGTTTAGTAATAAATAATTCATCTAGCTTATGTTTAGATGTGGTTTTATGTTTTAATTAGTGTTTGTGCCAAGTATAACCTTTGGGAAGACTTGGGTGAAGTCTTTGCGATCTTGCTGTGAAAAACAGAAACTTTTGCGCTCATGAGATTAGCTTCCATTTTTACTGGAGAGTGATTTTAGGTTGATTATTTTTGAAGATGATTAATAGACAAATTCCTCATGTCCACCAGTTTATTTCAGAATTTTTGGAGTTCCAGAAGTATTCGAACAAGTCAGACTACTACAGACTGTTCTTTTTTTGACAGATTCTGTTTTTCGTGTGTTGTTTGCTTATTTTGATGAATCTATGAGTAGTATCGGGGGTATGAACCATAGAGAAGTTGGAATACAGTAGGTTTAACACAAATATAAATAAAGAATGAGTTCATTACAGTACCTTAAAGTGGTGGTTTATTTTCTTGTACTAACGGAGCTCATGAGATTTTCTGTTGAAGTTTTGTGTTGTGAAGTTTTCCCCCCCCCCCCCCCCCCCCCCCCCCCCCCCCCCCCCCCCCCCCCCCCCCCCCCCCCCCCCCCCCCCCCCCCCCCCCCCCCCCCCCCCCCCCCCCCCCCCCCCCCCCCCCCCCCCCCCCCCCCCCCCCCCCCCCCCCCCCCCCCCCCCCCCCCCCCCCCCCCCCCCCCCCCCCCCCCCCCCCCCCCCCCCCCCCCCCCCCCCCCCCCCCCCCCCCCCCCCCCCCCCCCCCCCCCCCCCCCCCCCCCCCCCCCCCCCCCCCCCCCCCCCCCCCCCCCCCCCCCCCCCCCCCCCCCCCCCCCCCCCCCCCCCCCCCCCCCCCCCCCCCCCCCCCCCCCCCCCCCCCCCCCCCCCCCCCCCCCCCCCCCCCCCCCCCCCCCCCCCCCCCCCCCCCCCCCCCCCCCCCCCCCCCCCCCCCCCCCCCCCCCCCCCCCCCCCCCCCCCCCCCCCCCCCCCCCCCCCCCCCCCCCCCCCCCCCCCCCCCCCCCCCCCCCCCCCCCCCCCCCCCCCCCCCCCCCCCCCCCCCCCCCCCCCCCCCCCCCCCCCCCCCCCCCCCCCCCCCCCCCCCCCCCCCCCCCCCCCCCCCCCCCCCCCCCCCCCCCCCCCCCCCCCCCCCCCCCCCCCCCCCCCCCCCCCCCCCCCCCCCCCCCCCCCCCCCCCCCCCCCCCCCCCCCCCCCCCCCCCCCCCCCCCCCCCCCCCCCCCCCCCCCCCCCCCCCCCCCCCCCCCCCCCCCCCCCCCCCCCCCCCCCCCCCCCCCCCCCCCCCCCCCCCCCCCCCCCCCCCCCCCCCCCCCCCCCCCCCCCCCCCCCCCCCCCCCCCCCCCCCCCCCCCCCCCCCCCCCCCCCCCCCCCCCCCCCCCCCCCCCCCCCCCCCCCCCCCCCCCCCCCCCCCCCCCCCCCCCCCCCCCCCCCCCCCCCCCCCCCCCCCCCCCCCCCCCCCCCCCCCCCCCCCCCCCCCCCCCCCCCCCCCCCCCCCCCCCCCCCCCCCCCCCCCCCCCCCCCCCCCCCCCCCCCCCCCCCCCCCCCCCCCCCCCCCCCCCCCCCCCCCCCCCCCCCCCCCCCCCCCCCCCCCCCCCCCCCCCCCCCCCCCCCCCCCCCCCCCCCCCCCCCCCCCCCCCCCCCCCCCCCCCCCCCCCCCCCCCCCCCCCCCCCCCCCCCCCCCCCCCCCCCCCCCCCCCCCCCCCCCCCCCCCCCCCCCCCCCCCCCCCCCCCCCCCCCCCCCCCCCCCCCCCCCCCCCCCCCCCCCCCCCCCCCCCCCCCCCCCCCCCCCCCCCCCCCCCCCCCCCCCCCCCCCCCCCCCCCCCCCCCCCCCCCCCCCCCCCCCCCCCCCCCCCCCCCCCCCCCCCCCCCCCCCCCCCCCCCCCCCCCCCCCCCCCCCCCCCCCCCCCCCCCCCCCCCCCCCCCCCCCCCCCCCCCCCCCCCCCCCCCCCCCCCCCCCCCCCCCCCCCCCCCCCCCCCCCCCCCCCCCCCCCCCCCCCCCCCCCCCCCCCCCCCCCCCCCCCCCCCCCCCCCCCCCCCCCCCCCCCCCCCCCCCCCCCCCCCCCCCCCCCCCCCCCCCCCCCCCCCCCCCCCCCCCCCCCCCCCCCCCCCCCCCCCCCCCCCCCCCCCCCCCCCCCCCCCCCCCCCCCCCCCCCCCCCCCCCCCCCCCCCCCCCCCCCCCCCCCCCCCCCCCCCCCCCCCCCCCCCCCCCCCCCCCCCCCCCCCCCCCCCCCCCCCCCCCCCCCCCCCCCCCCCCCCCCCCCCCCCCCCCCCCCCCCCCCCCCCCCCCCCCCCCCCCCCCCCCCCCCCCCCCCCCCCCCCCCCCCCCCCCCCCCCCCCCCCCCCCCCCCCCCCCCCCCCCCCCCCCCCCCCCCCCCCCCCCCCCCCCCCCCCCCCCCCCCCCCCCCCCCCCCCCCCCCCCCCCCCCCCCCCCCCCCCCCCCCCCCCCCCCCCCCCCCCCCCCCCCCCCCCCCCCCCCCCCCCCCCCCCCCCCCCCCCCCCCCCCCCCCCCCCCCCCCCCCCCCCCCCCCCCCCCCCCCCCCCCCCCCCCCCCCCCCCCCCCCCCCCCCCCCCCCCCCCCCCCCCCCCCCCCCCCCCCCCCCCCCCCCCCCCCCCCCCCCCCCCCCCCCCCCCCCCCCCCCCCCCCCCCCCCCCCCCCCCCCCCCCCCCCCCCCCCCCCCCCCCCCCCCCCCCCCCCCCCCCCCCCCCCCCCCCCCCCCCCCCCCCCCCCCCCCCCCCCCCCCCCCCCCCCCCCCCCCCCCCCCCCCCCCCCCCCCCCCCCCCCCCCCCCCCCCCCCCCCCCCCCCCCCCCCCCCCCCCCCCCCCCCCCCCCCCCCCCCCCCCCCCCCCCCCCCCCCCCCCCCCCCCCCCCCCCCCCCCCCCCCCCCCCCCCCCCCCCCCCCCCCCCCCCCCCCCCCCCCCCCCCCCCCCCCCCCCCCCCCCCCCCCCCCCCCCCCCCCCCCCCCCCCCCCCCCCCCCCCCCCCCCCCCCCCCCCCCCCCCCCCCCCCCCCCCCCCCCCCCCCCCCCCCCCCCCCCCCCCCCCCCCCCCCCCCCCCCCCCCCCCCCCCCCCCCCCCCCCCCCCCCCCCCCCCCCCCCCCCCCCCCCCCCCCCCCCCCCCCCCCCCCCCCCCCCCCCCCCCCCCCCCCCCCCCCCCCCCCCCCCCCCCCCCCCCCCCCCCCCCCCCCCCCCCCCCCCCCCCCCCCCCCCCCCCCCCCCCCCCCCCCCCCCCCCCCCCCCCCCCCCCCCCCCCCCCCCCCCCCCCCCCCCCCCCCCCCCCCCCCCCCCCCCCCCCCCCCCCCCCCCCCCCCCCCCCCCCCCCCCCCCCCCCCCCCCCCCCCCCCCCCCCCCCCCCCCCCCCCCCCCCCCCCCCCCCCCCCCCCCCCCCCCCCCCCCCCCCCCCCCCCCCCCCCCCCCCCCCCCCCCCCCCCCCCCCCCCCCCCCCCCCCCCCCCCCCCCCCCCCCCCCCCCCCCCCCCCCCCCCCCCCCCCCCCCCCCCCCCCCCCCCCCCCCCCCCCCCCCCCCCCCCCCCCCCCCCCCCCCCCCCCCCCCCCCCCCCCCCCCCCCCCCCCCCCCCCCCCCCCCCCCCCCCCCCCCCCCCCCCCCCCCCCCCCCCCCCCCCCCCCCCCCCCCCCCCCCCCCCCCCCCCCCCCCCCCCCCCCCCCCCCCCCCCCCCCCCCCCCCCCCCCCCCCCCCCCCCCCCCCCCCCCCCCCCCCCCCCCCCCCCCCCCCCCCCCCCCCCCCCCCCCCCCCCCCCCCCCCCCCCCCCCCCCCCCCCCCCCCCCCCCCCCCCCCCCCCCCCCCCCCCCCCCCCCCCCCCCCCCCCCCCCCCCCCCCCCCCCCCCCCCCCCCCCCCCCCCCCCCCCCCCCCCCCCCCCCCCCCCCCCCCCCCCCCCCCCCCCCCCCCCCCCCCCCCCCCCCCCCCCCCCCCCCCCCCCCCCCCCCCCCCCCCCCCCCCCCCCCCCCCCCCCCCCCCCCCCCCCCCCCCCCCCCCCCCCCCCCCCCCCCCCCCCCCCCCCCCCCCCCCCCCCCCCCCCCCCCCCCCCCCCCCCCCCCCCCCCCCCCCCCCCCCCCCCCCCCCCCCCCCCCCCCCCCCCCCCCCCCCCCCCCCCCCCCCCCCCCCCCCCCCCCCCCCCCCCCCCCCCCCCCCCCCCCCCCCCCCCCCCCCCCCCCCCCCCCCCCCCCCCCCCCCCCCCCCCCCCCCCCCCCCCCCCCCCCCCCCCCCCCCCCCCCCCCCCCCCCCCCCCCCCCCCCCCCCCCCCCCCCCCCCCCCCCCCCCCCCCCCCCCCCCCCCCCCCCCCCCCCCCCCCCCCCCCCCCCCCCCCCCCCCCCCCCCCCCCCCCCCCCCCCCCCCCCCCCCCCCCCCCCCCCCCCCCCCCCCCCCCCCCCCCCCCCCCCCCCCCCCCCCCCCCCCCCCCCCCCCCCCCCCCCCCCCCCCCCCCCCCCCCCCCCCCCCCCCCCCCCCCCCCCCCCCCCCCCCCCCCCCCCCCCCCCCCCCCCCCCCCCCCCCCCCCCCCCCCCCCCCCCCCCCCCCCCCCCCCCCCCCCCCCCCCCCCCCCCCCCCCCCCCCCCCCCCCCCCCCCCCCCCCCCCCCCCCCCCCCCCCCCCCCCCCCCCCCCCCCCCCCCCCCCCCCCCCCCCCCCCCCCCCCCCCCCCCCCCCCCCCCCCCCCCCCCCCCCCCCCCCCCCCCCCCCCCCCCCCCCCCCCCCCCCCCCCCCCCCCCCCCCCCGGCATTTTGAGGAAGCCCATCATTGGAATATACAAGCCAAGTTTTATAATGAAATATTCCCACTAGTATATGAAAGTGACAATATAGGAGACTCTCTATCATGAAGATCATGGTGCTACTTTGAAGCACAAGTGTGGTAAAAGGATAGTAGCATTGCCCCTTCTCTCTTTTTCTCTCATTTTTTTTGTTTTTTTGGGCCTTCTCCTTTTTTTATGGCCTCTTTTTTCTCTTTATTTTATTTGGGCTTCTTTGGCCTCTTTTATTTATTTTTTTCGTCTGGAGTCTCATCCCGACTTGTGGGGGAATCATAGTCTCCATCATCCTTTCCTCACTGGGACAATGCTCTAATAATGATGATCATCACACTTTTATTTACTTACAACTCAAGAATTACAACTCAATACTTAGAACAAAATATGACTCTATATGAATGCCTCCGGCAGTGTACCAGGATGTGCAATGACTCATGAGTGACATGTATGAAAGAATTATGAACGGTGGCTTTGCCACAAATACTATGTCAACTACATGATCATGCAAAGCAATATGACAATGATGGAGTGTGTCATAATAAACGGAACAGTGGAAAGTTGCATGGCAATATATCTTGGAATGGCTATGGAAATGCCATAATAGGTAGGTATGGTGGCTGTTTTGAGGAAGGTATATGGTGGGTGTATGATACCGGTGAAAGGTGCGCGGTATTAGAGAGGCTAGCAATGGTGGAAGGGTGAGAGTGCGTATAATCCATGGACTCAACATTAGTCATAAAGAACTCACATACTTATTGCAAAAATCTCTTAGTTATCGAAACAAAGTACTACGCGCATGCTCCTAGGGGGATAGATTGGTAGGAAAAGACCATAGCTCGTCCCCGACCGCCACTCATAAGGAAGACAATCAATAAATAAACCATGCTCCGACTTCATCATATAACGGTTCACCATACGTGCATGCTATGGGAATCACAAACTTTAACACAAGTATCTCTCAAATTCACAACTAATCAATTAGCATGACTCTAATATCACCATCTTCATATCTCAAAACAATCATAAGGAATCAAACTTCTCATAGTATTCAATGCACTTTATATGAAAGTTTTTATTATACCCATCTTGAATGCCTATCATATTAGGACTAGTTTCATAACCAAAGCAAATTACCATGATGTTTAGGACTCTCAAAATAATATAAGTGAAGCATGAGAGTTCATCTATTTCTTCAAAATAAAATCACCGTCGTGCTCTAAAAGATATAAGTGAAGCACTAGAGCAAAAGACAAACTACTCCAAAAGATATAAGTGAAGATGAATGAGTAGTTGAATAATTATGTAACTATGTGAAGACTCTCTAACATTTAAGAATTTTAGATCTTGGTATTTTATTCAAACAGCAAGCAAAACAAAAGAAAATAAAATGACGCTCCAAGCAAAACACATATCATGTGGTGAAGAAAAATATAGCTCCAAGTAAAGTTACCGATGAACGAAGACGAAAGAGGGGATGCCTTCCGGGGCATCCCCAAGCTTAGGCTCTTGGTTGTCCTTGAATATTACCTTGGGGTGCCTTGGGCATCCCCAAGCTTAGGCTCTTGCCACTCCTTATTCCATAGTCCATCGAATCTTTACCCAAAACTTGAAAACTTCACAACACAAAACTTAACAGAAAACTCGTAAGCTCTGTTAGTATAAGAAAATAAATCACCACTTAGATACTGTTGTGAACTCATTCTAAATTCATATTTGTGTAATATATACTGTATTCCAACTTATTTATGGTTCATAAACTCCATTACTAGCCATAGATTCATCAAAATAAGCAAACAACACACAAAAAACAGAATCTGTCAAAAACAGAACAGTCTGTAGTAATCTGTATCAAACGTATACTTATGGAACTCAGAAAAATCTGCCAAAATAGGAAGACCTATATAATTTGATTATTGATCTACTTCAATTGGAATCAGTATTTTATCACTTTCTGGTGATTTTTAAAAAAAAAATCGTGAGCAGAAAGTTTCTGTCTTTTTCAGCAAGATCAAATAATTATCATCCAAGAAGATCCTATAGGTCTTACTTGGCACAAACACTAATTAAAACATAAAACCACATCTAACCAGAGGCTAGATAGATTATTTATTACTAAACAGGAACAAAAAGCAAGAAACAAAAGTAAAATTGGGTTGCCTCCCAACAAGCGCTAACGTTTAACGCCCCTAGCTAGGCATGATGATTTCAATGATGCTCACATAAAAGATAAGATTTGAAACATAAAGAGAGCATCATGAAGAATATGACTAGCACATTTAAGTCTAACCCACTTCCTATTCATAGGAATTTTGTGAGCAAACAACTTATGGGAACAATAATCAACTAGCATAGGAAGGCAAAACAAGCATAACTTCAAAACTTTAAGCACATAGAGAGGAAACTTGATATTATTGCAATTCCTACAAGCATATGTTTCTCCCTCATAATAATTTTCAGTAGCATCATGAATGAATTCAACAATATAACCATCACATAAAGCATTCTTTTCATGATCTACAAGCATAGAAAATTTACTACTCTCCACACAAGCAAAATTCTTCTCATTCGGAATAGTGGGAGTATCATAAGAAACTCGAATACTATAAATTGTTTCCATATTAAAAGAGTAATGTTCAGAAAAAGGGTAATCATAATCATGACAAGTTTTATAAATATAATCATCACTACTTTTTATAGCATAAGTGTCATCACAATAATCATCATAAGTAGCAACTTTGTTCTCATCATAATCAATTGAAACCTCTTCCAAGATAGTGGAATCATTACTAAATAAAGTCATGACCTCTCCAAATCCACTTTCATAATTGTCACAATAAGATTCAACACCCTCCAAAATAGTGGGATCATTACTTCCTAAAGTTGACACTCTTCCAAACCCACTTTCATCAATATAATCATCATAAATAGGAGGCATGCTATCATCATAACAAATTTGCATATCAAAACCTGGGAGGCTAAAAATATCATCTTCATTAAACATAGCATCCCCAAGCTTGGGACAAACATTAATTGCAGCAAATATATTCTCAAACATGTCATTCTCATCAAACATAGCATCCCCAAGCTTGGGCCTTTTGATATCATAAGCATAATCACTCTCATCATTAATAGTATGGATAGCACCAATAGTATAGCAATTATCATCATCACAATGAGTAATAGGAGCAACATCATTTGGGAGGGATACCTTTTCACCTTTGCTTATCCGTCTTTTCTTTTTCTTCTTCACATCATGTGTGGGTTTAATCCTCTTTTTGGAGCTCCTTATTAATGAGATTGGTTGAATAGAAGGCTCCTCCTCGTTACCTGATTCATCATAAGAAATAATAGGAGAATATTGGGAAGTCTCTTCCCTTTCATTAGTATTGTCTTCATCTTCTATTTGTTTTTTTGTCTTTATGTAATTGGCAATATAAGGATTTTCAATGCAATTCACCGCACAATACATAAAAATTTCTTCTAGATCAAAATCAAGAACTTTATCAAGGATAAATTCTGGAAGATCCTTAGTTATACGTTTCATTTCTTCATAACCCACAAGCAAACTAAGTTCATTATGATGCTCAAGGGAAATCAAGTCATCACAATTTTTGGACACGATACGATCATGAAACAATTTGCATTGGGGATTTAAATGATCACGTTCATTGCAAAGTTCAAAAGGATGGCAAAGAAATTTTAAATTTTTAGCAGAAGCATCTAGCCTTTCTTGCAACCATTTAGTTTCCAAATACTTATGCCTCTTGCCCCCCCCCCCCCCCCCCCCCCCCCCCCCCCCCCCCCCCCCCCCCCCCCCCCCCCCCCCCCCCCCCCCCCCCCCCCCCCCCCCCCCCCCCCCCCCCCCCCCCCCCCCCCCCCCCCCCCCCCCCCCCCCCCCCCCCCCCCCCCCCCCCCCCCCCCCCCCCCCCCCCCCCCCCCCCCCCCCCCCCCCCCCCCCCCCCCCCCCCCCCCCCCCCCCCCCCCCCCCCCCCCCCCCCCCCCCCCCCCCCCCCCCCCCCCCCCCCCCCCCCCCCCCCCCCCCCCCCCCCCCCCCCCCCCCCCCCCCCCCCCCCCCCCCCCCCCCCCCCCCCCCCCCCCCCCCCCCCCCCCCCCCCCCCCCCCCCCCCCCCCCCCCCCCCCCCCCCCCCCCCCCCCCCCCCCCCCCCCCCCCCCCCCCCCCCCCCCCCCCCCCCCCCCCCCCCCCCCCCCCCCCCCCCCCCCCCCCCCCCCCCCCCCCCCCCCCCCCCCCCCCCCCCCCCCCCCCCCCCCCCCCCCCCCCCCCCCCCCCCCCCCCCCCCCCCCCCCCCCCCCCCCCCCCCCCCCCCCCCCCCCCCCCCCCCCCCCCCCCCCCCCCCCCCCCCCCCCCCCCCCCCCCCCCCCCCCCCCCCCCCCCCCCCCCCCCCCCCCCCCCCCCCCCCCCCCCCCCCCCCCCCCCCCCCCCCCCCCCCCCCCCCCCCCCCCCCCCCCCCCCCCCCCCCCCCCCCCCCCCCCCCCCCCCCCCCCCCCCCCCCCCCCCCCCCCCCCCCCCCCCCCCCCCCCCCCCCCCCCCCCCCCCCCCCCCCCCCCCCCCCCCCCCCCCCCCCCCCCCCCCCCCCCTTGAGAAATGCACCCTTCTTGTTTACTTCGCGACCATCAGTTATCAATATCTTCCATGCTAAACACACTAGTAGCGGTTCCCAAGCGAAAAAGTAAAGATTATGACTTCGTAGGAGTTTTTGTTTGATTATTTGTAAGCTTTTTTCTGTTTGCAGTTTGGGAGTGGGAATCCCTATTACCGCCCCTTTCTCGTGCAATGGCAAGTGAATAAACACTTGTCCTGAGAATAATCCGCTTAGCATGGAAGATACCAACTACCTCCTGTCGTTCCATGAACAATCCAGGCACACAAAAAGGATATTTATTTGAAGTTTTTAGAGATGGCACATGCAAATTTACTTAGGACAGCAGGGTAATACCGCATATAGGTAGGTATGGTGGACTCATCTAGAATAACTTGGGTTCAAGGGTTTTGATGCACAAGCAGAATTCCCACTTAGTACAGGCAAAGGCTAGCAAATAGGTTGAGAAGCGGCCAGCTAGAGAGCAACAATGGTCATGAACATGCATTATGCGTAAGTAACATTGGACACTAGCATGAGTAGGATATGAATACCATGAACATAAATATCATAGAGGCTATGTTGGTTTTGATTCAACTACATGCATGAAGATGTGCCAAGTCCAGCCACTCAAACATTCAGAGGAGGATACCATATCATCATCCTACATCACAATCATTTTAATGCAATGTTGACATCCAAGATATATCATTATCCACTCCTAGCTACTTATGCATGGCATGAGAAACTATAATCTCTAATTTTGATTGCAAACATGTTTAATCATAAGGAGCTGAATCATGGATACTAGGTTAAACATATTTACAAAAACAGAACAAGTTGAGTTCATACCCGTTTCTCTCTGCCACGGCCAGTTCATCAAATGTCATCATTATTGCCTTTCACTTGCATGACCTAACGATATGAAAATAATAATAGTGCAAGAGTGCTGTGGACTAAGCTGGAATCTGCAAACATTTTATTCAACAGGAGAAGACAAGGTAAAATGGGCTCTTTGTTAGATTAACAATAATGCAAATGAGAGCCACTCAACATTTTCATCGTGGTCTTCTCCTCGGTATGACTCAATAAAAAGAAAAGAAATTCAGAGAAACACACTGAAATATTTTTGGAGTTTTTGGATTTCTTGAACAAGCAAATAAAAGGGAAAAACAAGAATGAGAAAAACTATTTACACAGGAAAGCTCCCAACAAGCAAAAGAAGAATAAGGAAATCTTTTTGGGTTTTCTTTTTAGTGCTACAGCTAACTACTCTAGAAAGAAAAATCAAAAAGAAGCTGGAAATATTTTTGGATTTTCTCAAAGTTTTTCAAACACACAAGAAGAAGGTGAGAAAATAAATTAAGCATGGATAATACAATGAAAAAGTGTGGACATCGACAAATGAAATGTGTGAACATGCATGTAATGTCGGTGGGAATACGTACTCCCCCAAGCTTAGGATTTTGGCCTAACTTGGTAATCAGTAGTCAAAGAAACCATGGGGTCCCACGTCGAAATGTTGTGGAGCGAGTGCCTGTGGATCCCACTACTGAGGCTCAGCCTGTGCTACAGCTAGGTTGTTCCGGTAGGTGATACGTCTCCAACGTATCTATAATTTTTGATTGTTCCATGCTATTATATTATCCATCTAGGATGTTTTATATGCATTTATATGCTATTTTATATGATTTTTGGGACTAACCTATTAACCCAGAGCCCAGTGCCAGTTTCTGTTTTTTCCTTGTTTTTGAGTATCGCAGAAAAGGAAAACCAAACGGAGTCCAATTGACCTGAAATTCGACAGAGATTATTTTTGGACCAGAAGAAGCCCACGGAGCATCGGAGATGGACCAGAAGAGTCCCGGGCTGCCCACGAGGGTGGGGGGTGCGCCCACCCCCTGGGCGCGCCCCCCTACCTCGTGGACAGCCCAGAGACCCCCCCTGACTTTTTCCCGACGCCAATACCTCTCATATATACCCAAACTTCCAGAAAGAAACCTATATCGGGAGTTCCGCCGCCGCAAGCCTCTGTAGCCACCAAAAACCAATCGGGGCCCTGTTCTGGCACCCTGCCGGAGGGGGGAACCCTCACCGGTGGCCATCTTCATCATCTCGGCGCTCTCCATGATGAGGAGGGAGTAGTTCACCCTCGGGGTTGAGGGTATGTATCAGTAGCTATGTGTTTGATCTCTCTCTCTCGTGTTCGTGACTTGGCACAATCTTGATGTATCGCGAGCTTTGCTATTATAGTTGGATCTTATGATATTTCTCCCCCTCTACTCTCTTGTAATGGATTGAGTTTTCCCTTCGAAGTTATCT